>JAHZNP010000139.1:0-22104 GCA_020615345.1 Triops cancriformis
AGACATATTGTTAACAGTATTTGTAAATCATCACGGGAACCTAAGCACACAATTCTTGAGTGAAGTTCTTCGAGATTTGCTGATATTTTGCATGAAGACCATGCACGAGGGCACATCGAAGTACACATCTTAACGAATAATGTAGTACAAATCTGCAAAAAAGATAATAAAATTAGCAATCTTATCACTGTGTGATTCTGAGTTACAGTTAGTACACAAAAGAAACTCCATTCACACCTTAATTGGGTCGATAACTTCCGACACGTGATATACTGCCACTGATGTGCTCATTTGTCATTCAAAATCCAACGGTACCAATAAACTTGGACGTCACTACTACAAAATGGCTGTTGCTCTTAATTCCGACAAAGCGGTTGGAGTTAACAATCCTAAGCACACAAGAAAACGAAAACAAAAACCATTCAGTATAAACATTTCCTTAAGTTTCTAGCAGAACGACTTGTAAAACGTCGTATTCTCTAAAACACGAGAAAAAATGTCACCAAACTCACTCAAAATTGCACGATCGGTCTTGTCGATTTGCGCAAAAATAAATCCGCAAACTTAGGGTAACATCACTGGACAACACATTGACGTCACGAGCTTTTGTTCGACCCATTTACCAAAGATCATTCTTCACACAAGGCAAACACAAAGAACACAAAAACACCCAGGAACTAAGTTGTCAAATCTGAGAATTAATTTCTAAAATAAGCTATAAACCTACACTCACAAATTAAATGACAGGCCGAGTTCCCTTCGTCCCTACGACAATCAGTCAGACATTGTTATAACTACCACAGCACTTTCACTGAAAAACAGCGAGCTTTTTGTAAGAGCATAAAACGCAAACATTACCTGTTGAACTCTCGTGAACGACTGACCCATGTCGCAGCAGGGCACGCTTGCCTGCGTGACACAACAGTAAGGTCAGAAAAGCACGCCTGTGTAACCTCCAGGGCATAAAAAGCCCGCTCTACTGTAAAACAAACACTACGAAACTGCTATGTACCTAAAATGTGCAAGTATTTATTATATCCTCTATTAAATTTTTATATATGTAACTATTAGAAGGAAACTCACTGGAAAGAGCGTGGCTTAGGAAGAAAACGGCTACAGCGTGCGCAGAGTTTTGCGCCGGATTCAGATTATTGTTGGGATCACGCTTAGCTTGGATATTTAGAGATAAATAATCGCACTGAAGAAGGATAATTTTCTATAACTTTCTACGTCGAATGATCGTGTACAGAAGATCTGAAAGCTAAAATTCACCGAAAGGTTCGCATGGTGGTGAGATTTGTTAATAACGAGGAAACCAAAGTTCGGGAGTGTAACCCTTCATAATATTGCAAGCTCAATTTTTCTTTCAGTGCTTTTATTTAATAACCGACCCGAAAGTGTCCATTACGTTAAGAAGCGCCTAGTTATGAACAACGTACAGTGTGCAGCTGTTTGCCAACGTAAGCAAAAAGTGGTAAAAACATAAAGCATACTGACTTTTATTGTAAGTTTTGCTTCTATATATTTACTCCCTTTAACCAAACTCGGAACAGTTGCTCCTGAACGACAAATACAATGATGTCGAATTCCAAGTATTTCGTTTATAGACGCACGCAACCATGTGGCATACTTTTCCAAAAAAAAGACCAGTTTTGGGTATAACTCCATTGTAGGCATCACAAGGATGAGAAGGTTGATTAAACCTTCGCTGTACAAGTGCAAGATTCAATAGAAATACGAAAGTGTTGTCGTTTTCCCAACAACTTCCAGTTGTGAGCACCTGCAAAAACTCAAACCCAACTCGAGACGAAGGGTATCACAAATCATTGCCGCTGTCAACTTTTCCTGATATCCCTGGAGGCCGTTCACGTACAAAGTCTGAGAATGAAACGGAGGGGTTGATAAAAAAAAATCCGATTTACTTAATACGAAAGAACAAAATCTTTGTACGAATACCAGCTTTGAGGAAAACTACCTGAAAAAAAAGATAAAGATCCCAAACAAGCCCCTACCCAGGATTTCGGTACAAAAGTAACATCTTCAACCCTCATTGGTATGGGCGTAATCCTAATTACAAACAAAATTGAGAAGAAAAACTAGTATCTTTTTGTTAACAAACGGCCAGTCCAATCCCACTTCCCTCACACAAATCGTGGAAAGACCTAAAGGGGGTGGTGCTGTAGCGTATCCAGGATTTCATTTCGGGGGGGGCTTTTAATATGCAATTTTTTTGGACACTTTGTCATTTCCCTATCTTCCCCATTATAAAATCAAAATTTCAGGGGGGGGGGTTAAAACCCCCTAACCCACCCTGGATACGGGGGTGGGTGGGTGTCAAGAGGACCTAAAGAAAGTTATCACATCAATCAAATTGCAATGATCTTGGCGTTTTTGGCTAAGGGGTACGTGAAATGCAACTAAATGCTGCGGGGGTGGGGGGGTGGGGGGGCGTCTAAAAAAATATGTGACTTTCGCTTACTGTACAAAGTTGAACACATATTGAGAAAAGTATCAACGCTCTGCACACCTACTACGTAACAAAGCTTCCAATTTCCAATTTCGTTACAAAGTTCAGTATGTGAAAACGAATAGGAATCCTCATTCCTCATCTTAAAACTCCTATTTCACTGTAACTCGTCCAATTATTTCGAATTTTCACCAACGGGAAGCCAGGATTTTTGGACGGTAGTCGTTATTTTTGCGGGAAATTAAAAAAATACGATTTTTGGGGTGAAAAAAATTTACTTTCAAATAGCACAAAATATCAAGTTTAGCACAAGCACTGAATACAAATAAGAACATATTGTTCAACAATTCCATAAAAATAGAATATTTAAAACAATTCTTCACAACTTCTTGAACTGTTTAACCCTACCAGTACCAAATCACGCCAACGATTGACGCGCCGAATGCAAGTGTGGAGGTGCACGACCGCTTCTGCTAGCGGCTGAATACGAACGCGCTCAATTCGAATGGAAGAGAAAAAGAAACGAAACGGTAATATTGGCACACCAACATGGGTACATCGCTTCGATGCAAATTATTCCACCCCATATCCATGGCAGATAAGCAAATAACATTAGTACTTCCCAAATAACGACATACCTCGTTTCAGACCATATTTAGCTATCTTTTCCCCATTACCTATGTATACTACAGCATTGACTACGCCGATAAAGCTAATTCCGAACAATACAGCGTCTCATCACAGCATTTTTAAAAACCACGTCAGTAGCATAATAGCCATCTGCTGGACAACTGAAACTTGTCCAGCTTACTCGACAGGTCGCCTGTCGTCTTGTCTATGTACTGGATACAAGGCCGTCCCCAGGGCGGTTTACCCCCCCCCCCCTCCCGGAATTTCTGTTTTATAATGGCAACATAGAATAATGCCCAAATGTCCAAAAAAGTGCATATTAAAATCCCCTCCGAAACTTTAAAAAACCCCTGACAGGATTCTGACAGGACCTCATAATTGGACAGGACAGGTACGGTCCTGACAGGATCTCATAATTGTTTAATAATACACATATACACATAGGAACTGGGCGTATGGACAGCTGAAAATAAAATAAACTGATACTGTGAGAAGTGGTTCGTATCTGTCTGGACAAGATAGCTTTCGCGACGTAAACTCTGACGCATTCTCTCTATCGATAGTGGGGGACCGTATTTTGTCATGAAAACTAACTGCAAACAGATGAGTAGATTGACGCTCTTTGAACCATTCTTCAGGTTTTCAACTGTTCGAGAAAAGAAGGCAACTGTTCACTTAGTTACCGTGGTTCAAATTGAGTGTAGTAATGAAAGTAACGCACTACTTGAAAAGCAGAGAATGCGACGCGGTAGACGCGATGAGTCAACCCGCACGGTAACTTGGGGTACAGGGCCTGGAACACTCGGAAGGTGGGAGGAGGTCTCATTGGGAATGCGTGAAAAAGTCTTGTCTTGACTGCCTGCGCACAATCTCCATGTTTCCCACGATTATTAAGTGCTACAACGTTTGAATTTTTATCTTCTTTCACTTCCAGTTGAACGTGTAAGAGTCGGCTAGGGTTTAAAAAAATCTTAAAGACGCTCAGAAAACACATTCGAACAACGGCGGAAGGTAGGTTTTATTGCAGTTCGCGTTCGTATAGGGAATTTGCATGTGAATTTTTTTTCCAGCGGCCATTTCGGCAAGCCATATATAATGAAGCCCTTTGCGGAAATAACTCACCAGTGGCAATTATTTCTGCTACAGCAGTAATATTTCTGGAAACCAGCTTTAGTTCGAGCACTGTTCAACCTGGCTCTAGCTTAGCTTAACGCGATCTCTAAGCCAAGCTTGAGCCACGCCCACACCTGGAATTCATAGTTCAAGTTGGTTCGTGGTCACTCCAGCTTAAACGCGACCAAGGTTTTAAAACATGACGAAGTCTCAGAATCACGTTTTCCAGCCCAGCCAGCTGAAGTACGTAATATACATAATAAAGGCTTTGGAGCTACCAGCAGTACGTGTCAAGGCTGAAATCGAGTTAAAGGCTATGACCTACGAATCACTAAAGCTATTGGCTTCCAATAACACTCAAATGTGAATAGGCTTCGTATTCGAATGGCAGGAGTATGCTTGCTTAGTCGTCTTCTTACTAAGTAAATCGGCATGCTAACACGGAAGTAAGTTTCTTCGTCGAATCGTAGTTATGCCTACATACGTAGGTTATAGGATAGAAACAATCTAGATATAAACGTGGGAAATGTCCATGTGGAAAACTGGGTCTTGAATGCGGAAGTATAAAACAGCTCTTTTCTCAACTGTACGGCGAGTCATTTCATTATCCGCTCATCTGTCATCCTCTAAGCAACGTCACTTGCTCAAGTGTAGAAAAGCCGAAAGATGTGGTACGGAAAATTTCTGTTCGTGGTTGTGGTATTACTACCAGGCTTAAATGCCCTGCCCAAGCTAAATTCTCTCCGGTCGAATGGTAAGCGTCCACAAAAGAATATATTTGTTTGTCGAACTTTATCCGAATAAAGTTTAGGAAGGAATATTTTAGTGATAAAAGCATTGCTAACAAATATGTCATACTGTACGAATTATTATTAGTAGTAAATTTTCTTTGCTCAAGATGGAACGACCAAGTTTTACAGAAAGGAGAAGCTTGAGAAAATATTTTCAAGGTAATGAAATATCTTTAAAAGCAAGATTTATCGGTTCTCATTCTGTTTACAATTCGTGTTAGGATAAAAGCTGACGACAATGCGAACTATTATATGGATCAAGTGTTGGCTAACTTGCGCCCGCTAATTAAAGAGGCCGGATTGGATCCCATGCCACTACCTGACGAGTCAACTGAATTCTCACAAACTGTACGTAGTCATGAAAGTATCTTATTTCGCAACCTCACTTGAAATTTTCAATTCCTTATTTTTCCAGACGTTAGGAATTACGACGTACGGACATGCTACTTTATATATGGGCTACCTAATGGGCTTATCTTACGTCCACCGTTCGGGAGATGCTGCCTTAGAATACCCCGATGACAAAGTTACCTTTGGGGGTACAATTGGATGGACTAATCTTCAAGTACCCCAAATATTTATTTTTTCCCTATAAGACTCTTCAACAGTTTTGTATTTTAGCTCGGATACAAGTGTTCTACGGAATTTGAGGGCATTGGTCCTGATGCCGAAGTTTGGGGCTTAATTAAGAATGTCGACGTATCCTTCATGGCTGGCTTTAATTTCACGTCTGGAAATTACACAATGGACAAATTTGACATCCTGGAGATTGGGTAAATTTGCAAACGTGCCTAACATTTTTTAATGTCGGGGTATTTAGGCATATTGACGTACAAGTCACTGGGCTCGGGCCTTTAGATTGGATTACTGACATTATCGTTGAACTTGTCATCAACACTGTCCGAGATACGCTAACTACTGTTTTGGAGACCCAAATAAGTGCCTTGCTCCTTGAAGCAATTGAAAGCTTAAATACTTATTAGAAGCAAGAAACATGTAACCTAATGAGGGACTAATAAATAAGACTGCAATATAAAATACAAGCATTCGGTGAGATAAGAATACGAATTATTTTCCGGGCTGCACTGTAAAAAATTATCTTGCGAATTTATCATGATTCGTTGTGCAGAAAAAAATACAAGGACTTCACTGTGAAAATACTTACAAAACTGATTTATTAACCACGAATTTGTTGTAGAAATACATTTTAAAAGTGTTTTTACAGTAAAGTCCTTATAATTTTTTGCTGCAATTGTAAATGTACAATTTTTTCTCACAGTGTGTGCACCAAAATAAAAAGACAAGTGTGTCTAGCCCTGACGTATTGCCTTTTTGCAGACTAGACAGCTTTTGGGAAAAATGACCCAAAACTTAGAATGGACAACCGAGCCCAAAGTTGGGCATTATCATCATAATCTATCAAACTTCCGATGTACGGGACAATACTGCTGTACTTGCATTCTCTATTCTGGCATTGTTACTTTGGTCATGTGCAAATCGGCATTTTGAAATTTGTAAGCCTTAATCTTCATATTTATTTGCTTCCGATCATGTTTATTTACATTTTCTACTGTAATGCAAGAACATGAATAAAAAATGGGAAGAAATATTTGTGCGTGATAACCAGTTGGGCTTCCTTTGTGAGCGTCAACTACTTGTAACTGTAATCAATGGTTCCTTCAAATCCACAGGAAAATTTTAATGAAAGATTCTTTGTAATGTATATTTTGTAACGCTTTGCAATGGTTTGCTGAATGTCGAACTTTATCAACTTTGCTAAAAAATGAAGCAAGTCATCTGTAAAGCCTGCTTTTACAATAGCAAAGTTATAATGCCTGGAAGTCTTAGCTAATGATTAACAAAAAATAGAATATGCTTGCGTCAGAAAAGTGATAAGGAGTGTTTATCGAACAGAAATTTCCAAAGAAGTTCGATGAAACAAGTAGTCTGCCTTTCACAAGATGGTATGCGAACAATTCAGCAGGAACCTACTGGCATGTATTGTGTTGCATATCATGACATTGTTTGTCAGGATGGGAAGAGTTTCAAGTGACCAACGTATATACCTAAAGGTCATTAGTCAACTTCCGTATGGATTTCCGGTCTAAAGAGCATCCGTAACCTTTCGTAGTATTTGTGGGCGCTAATGTGAACAAATCGAAGGCTAGTTTCGAAAGTTTGCAACATACTAATACAAAATATATTTCTAAACTAGATAAGAAATGCGTTGGCTTTATCAGCCTCTTGTTTGTTGCCCTGCCCATTTATCAAAGGCTCAGATAAGATTACGTCAAGTCATAGACAGCGAACGAACACTAACGTTCACAGTGAATGTCCACCAACGGATTGTTCTGTAACTTAAACTGAGTGTTCATTTACTCATATTTCGGGAAAATTCCCCTCCCCCCATGTTAATTAGAGTTTTATTTGCCCTTGGACTGTCACTCACAGGTAAATTAATTTTTATTTCAAAAAGCAGACCTAGATCTTTTGCTCTCGCAGTAGTGGCAGCCCAGGCCGACTTCCCTAAATATATCCCGGACAATCTAAAAATTTGCTACCAAGATCCAGCTTTAAATAACAGATTAACTCGAGGACCATTCAGTGTCGACAATTTAATAGCCCTTATAAGAAAAGTGGAAGCACATACTACTTGCCGAACGTGGTCCATAGACAAGATAGCTGGGACTTTATTGAGGAGGTAAGCCGAATCTTTTAGAAAATGCTCCATGTTAATTTGGTTCAACCCGTTCGGCAAGGTTTCGCTATGACGGAATTGTGGATTCCGAAACCGCTACTCCAGCAGCTGCTGCTGTCAAAAAAGATCTTATTGAGAATGCCAAGTATGGCTTAATTTGGTCGATGATTCCCGTCGATATTACCGATTTCCCTGAAGACGCTTTAACCTCCGATGAGAAAGTATTTATCTTCGCTACGAGAAGTCCACGGGTTTTAATTCCGTGAATGCTTAGTGTGCCATGCACTGGATGTTATCTTACGCCGTAAATAGGACTCGACGAGCAGAAGAAACGGTGGGCTTCCTTAAATCAAAGGCATTTATGCCCCGGTCCAACGAAAACCCTCCACTACAAGACAGCCTTCTGGTTGACGAAGAATCTTCCACCGAAGAAGAAACTCCCCTTCAAGTGGACACGGCTGAAGAAACTGATCCCATAAAGCACGAAGAATCACACGATGACCACCACAACTTAGCGTAGGTTGATCTGAAAAGCAACGAACGTACAAGATTAAAAGGCAATTATTTAGTGAGGAAGAACGCAAGAAGCGATCTCCGCGTGTCCGTCGCGACATCCAACTCAGCGATTCTCCGCTGGAAATGGGCGTTGTGCGAACCCGGTGGGGAACGGTTTCACCCGGATCCCTTTTGGCAGGCATTTTCACCGCTATTAAGCCCCAGAATTTAACGGTGGGGTTCCGAAAATTAAAATACCTAGAAACGTAATCTGGAAGGGTTTCATTGTTGTTGTCCCCTCAGATATCTGACGTTATCGACGAGGCAGAGCGTTCCAGGTGGAACGAAACCATTTTGGAACGTCCAGTGGACAGCCGTTGGGTCGTCACTCTTGCCGGTATTAGACATAATCCTTGTTGCAATAATTTTCTTATCTGGGCTGTGAAAATACATACACACAGGGGACCTTGGTCAGAGCGCTTTGATAAAGGGCTCCAAGCGGACTTCTGTTATTGGACCGAGGGGTGCCTGGAATCACGAAATCTGTTCTCGTGAATATAAGCTCCCAACCAAGGATGTTAGCTTGCTCACCACAGCTGAGATCTATGGCGGCATTGACGGTAAATAAATAGAATAAAAATAAAATAAAAATAAAAGTAGAATAAAAATAGAAATAGAAAATAGAATAAAAAAAGAAATGGAAAATAGAATAAAAATAGAAATAGAAAATAGAAGAAAATAGAAATGGAAAATAGAAGAAAAATAGAAATAGAAAATAGAAGAAAAATAGAAATGGAAAATAGAAGAAAAATAGAAATAGAAAATAGAAGAAAAAATAGAAATAAATAGTCTTACTACCAAGAGTAACTTTCATGTTGCTTGGAAAATTCCCATAGGGCTGCTGATTATGAACAAAGTCGTTACATGGAACGAAGATCATGCTAAGCTGTCATCCGTGCTAGAAATGTACTACTCGGAAAGAGGACTTACGAAAGCTCGCACTGTTCGTGCTTGCAATCGTATTAATCTCGTCAAAGAATTCTTATCTCAGCGGGGAAATATCTTGCAAGAACAGGTACTTATGGTCACGTGCAGTGCTAGGGAAATATTTATTTTTCTTGCATTTTTTAAGAGTACCAGTGCCGCTTTAGTGTATTACATGAAAGGCATGCCAGACGCGCCCGAGCTCAGCTCGGCTGATGCTGTAAGCACAGTAAACGACCTGGTGAAAGACACTTACGTCACTTTGCTGAACTACTTGGGTAAAAGATTCCATCCGAATCATTGCAACACCAACGTATAATGTTGTGTTCTTGTAGACAATAGCACTGAAACTAATCAAGATTTTGTCGCTTGCTCCGGGGCCCCTGTCGATTCGACAACAACTGAGCTCCCTGCTACGTACACTGATCTGACTGTCGTCATTGATCTTTTTGAGGAAGATTCCTTTATCCAGAAAGAAAAGGAAGCTATTGCGTAAGTCAGGCAACAATATAAGCGAAAAAAACGTATAAATATAACTGACAAAAAACACAGAAAGGATATCAAGCTATTGTCAAGTTCATAATTATTTCTTAGTTTACTGGCCACAGAGATGGATATTTATTCTGGAGGTAGCAAACTCGAAGTCGTTGCCAGTGATGACGGAAGAGCTTTAATAGCGCTCAATTATTCTGTCAACAAAGCTCAACTGGGCTGTGCAGTTCTGAACTTGACTACTCGTAAGATTTTTTAAAATTTACACTTACGCTTCAACAATTCTGTAAACCAAACTTTTGCTTCTAGCTCGAAGCGACCGTAACTTTCCCAAAGTTTTAAGCACACTGAGACGATCCATTTTCGAGTCTCGCTCGGATGAAATTCGCCGCTTCAAAAGCGGATCGAACGCCCGGGTTGTTCTTTTAATTGTCGGGCCCCAAATAACCGTCGACGAGAACCAGGCTGCCATGAAATCCGAAATGGAGCTCTGGCAAAAAGATATCCCAGGTAACACACGTGCACATTAACTAACAACTCCTTTAATTAAACTCGGAACTTCGCTAGACGTAGGGTTACTATTCATCACCAATGGCAGCTCTGATCTCTGGCGAAAGTACGTCGTCAGCCCGAGCAACGATATTATCAGCGTTTCCTCCGCTAGAGATGCTGTTACCAAAATCATCAACAGGCTCGTTACCCGTAATATTTTTAAAAAATTGCAAATGATTGGAAAAATGTCAAGTTGTTCTTAGTTCCTGCTCGGCTAACTCACCCCGCTTGTAAGAGCCAAAACGTTTCTGGTATGACCTCCGGCTCGGAAGCATCGTACACGTACTCAGCTTACTTGGAACCCGGAACGACCCAGTACTTCCAAATCCGCCCGGAGCATTTTTTCACGTCCCCTGCTCTCACTCTTAAAGTATAGTTTGTAAAGGCTTATCACCTGTAAAACGGTTTTATTTTTGCCTCTATTTAGTTTACAACATTGTACGGTGCCTCGCGAGTCTGTCTCTCTCGTACCAGGGAGAATCCGAGTTTCACGGACAACTGCAACCTTCTTGATGCCACGAACTACCAAACTAGCTTTGTCATCAATCAACCTTGTGGGCCACGGAGTACCTTGTTCCAGTGTCAACCTATTTATGTTGCCATGAAAGCATTTGATCAAATTGACGGACAACCGTGCTCGGATCCATCTTGCCGTGGACCGGATCAGACTCGCATTACTTTTTCACATCACGGAATGCTTTGCAATGGCGCAACTAAGCTTGTCTCTTACGCACTAGGAATTGCATTAGCTTTCGCATCTCTGTTCATCAACAAACTCTAGAACGCAATTAGCTTCATAAAAGCTTAGTTGATTCCCCCTCCTCCTTACTTTATTACAGTTTTAATCTCTTTAGTTTTAAAAATTTTAGTTTTCGTAAGTGAATGATGTGCCAGCAACGCTTGTTTTGAAAGTTTGTCGAATACAAAACATTCCTCTTACAAATTGACCTATTTAAGCATCGAGCTCAAAATCAAACCCTATATTGATAAGAAATCAAAATTCTGGAAGCGAACCTCAGAAGCGTCGGCTTCAACTGTTTCAACTTTTTTTTTTGAAGGGTGAATCATGTTGAAACGGAATTTGACCCTCTTATGATAAAAGTACAGGCCTGTCAGCGCTGAATGTTCTATATAGTGAACGCAGTCGTAACGGTTTTCCTAATTCTACAGCTGTGACGGATAGCCTTATTCAACTACGAAGCTGCAGACCTTGCGATATTGGCCCTGCAATATTTCTTCGGTATATGTTCTCCCGTGCATTTTGTAGGAAATAATAACACATTTTACTTTTTTGACCTTTGTGTTGCGAAGTTTTTCTATGCTGCACTCCAACCTGTTTTCCACGTTTTCATTCCCGTTCAGTTCGGATTACCGCACCAGCTAGATATCAGAGAATCTCGTTTGCTAGAAGGAAATAAAGAAAATAAATGTAGAAATGGTGGAAGTTTTCAAAACACCAATAACATTGCTTCTAGACAGAGCAAGCATAAAATACAAATGAGATCGAGTTGATTATTGGCGCCCTGTTGTAATTGGTTACGTTTCGTGTCAGTGATGCACGGATGGCTTATTAATTTTGTTTTTTTATTTTATTCGTTGTTATTTAGTTTTGTTTATTCGTGTGTGAAACCGTACAGGGGGCGCCAATAATGCACTAATTGTTGTGATTTATCTGTAATGATTACGAATAATGGATGTTTGTGCCAGTATGCTGAAAGGATTTATATCGTTGCTTTTAGGGTTTGGATGTTTAATGCATTATCGCTTTTTTAATTTCGTTAGAAACTTTTAAGTTTATTTATATCGTTTCTTTTTCTGTGGAACAGTAGTGAACAATAGCGTATTTCTGTTTGTTTGAAACGGAATTCCCGGGTACATGTAAAATAGTTAGCTCTTCCTGTTCAAGCTCAGCCAAATCGTCTTCCTCGCCTTGAAAGATTTCATCCTCAAGCTCCTCGACACTAGTGACGTAAACGTAAAATTTTTTTTAAAAAAACGAAGTGCAGACTGCAACAGATCTTTCGATAAATTCTCCAATGAGCATCTCTCAAACTTTGCAGAGAAAAATCTACACTTACGTTGTATCTTCTCACAAAGCTCCTTTTCCATAGAATAAGACCTTTTGCACAAAGCTTCAGCAGTAGGCCTACCCATTGCTGACGCTGCTTGTTGCTCCAATTGGGCACGTTAAAGTGCTGTGGAGTGACCCCAGGAGCACGCATATTGTGAAACCGGCTTCGAAGTTCGAACCCGCACGGCAAACTTCATACGCAGAGCACAGTTCACTGTGCCTCAGGTCAAGGAACCCCTCCTTTTCTGACCTGAACCCTTTTCTTTTGTTGGCGTGGCAATAGCAACGAAAAGTGTACGAAAGAATGCGAATGGAATGCAAGATGTTTTCCAAAAGATTACGAATATCTGCCCTCTCATAAAACTCACAGACAAACAAAATATAAATCAGTCTACAGGATTTTTGACTGCATTTTTCGGTACCTAACACGTACCAGTAGCTTGTGTCGTTTCAGAGAAAACCGAGTCCCTTTTTTCCCACCTCGAATGCATTATATAGACTACTACCGTACTCTATAGATACCTTACGAACAAATATAAGACAACGGTTGTTATTATTCTTCGTTACATTTGTATTACTGTGTACATATCCCTTGATGTTCGGTAGAATCTGCTGCTTTTTTACAATAGTGTTGAAGTTTAGTAGATATAGCGTAAAAGTGATTCAGTTGACTCGTCAGCTTTCTGTGCTGCAAACAACCATTCTTATCTTTGTTATTTCCTGCATTCCTCTTTCACCTTTCGAACAAGTTACGAGATTAGCAGTTTTCACGTTTTCAGCTTCGTATATTTCCATGTAAGTATCAAAGCCTGCCCCGATAAACTTTAACGGACATAACAACCCTGATAAGGTAAACGAAGTCTCCTTTACAGGACATCACAGCGCAAACCGCGTAGATGAGAACGCCGAGATACGACAAGAAAGTAATCAGAGTTTCTATAGAAACCTTAACTAGGGAGAGGTTCTGCTCGATGGCTGTTTGAGTTTGAGTTCCAAAGTTTTAGTTTTATGTCCCACAGAAAAGTAACAAGTGACTGGATTTACGCACAGGGTCCTACTAAAATGATTCGCGGGCACGTATACGTTGTACTTGCCCTTTTCATAGCCGGTAAGTCTTGCTCCACTTTGAC
Organism: Triops cancriformis; assembly: GCA_020615345.1. NCBI lineage: Eukaryota > Metazoa > Arthropoda > Branchiopoda > Notostraca > Triopsidae > Triops > Triops cancriformis. The sequence continues at coordinate 13,424 of JAHZNP010000139.1, forward strand.
TAATTTACATAAAAGTATGTGTGCCTTAACGTCTCTTGACTTTACATTGAAACACTACAACATTGAGCTCTACTCACGTATCCTTTTCCCGCGAATAGGACTATACACATATGAGTAGCCAGCGAGACTTGGGGAAAATAACAGCGTTTTTGTGCTTCTAAACAGTATTCAAGAAAGCGAATTAATGTTCTTGCTCTTTACGTGTCCGCCTTTTTCAACTGTGGTAGCATTTTTTATGCAATGAAGGGCGAAAATAGAGAAAGCATGATCACGTCATACACCCACACAGTATGGCTGGAAATGCTCGAACGTGGGTGGAAAAATTTCACACAAACTCAGGAGATATTTCTGTCTACCCAACGAGCTTTGCACTTCCACAAAATCGTCAAATAAAATTGAACTGTACCGTTGAATTATTTTTGAAATAGCTAACATAGTCAATAAATACCTCTCGGTAAACAATCAAATGGGGAAAATTTTCCATCACTATTTGCTCTCCAGTTTCTTTCTTTATCACGTTCATTCTTGTCCCGTTATGTCTTTTAAAATCTAGTAACCTACACACTGTCACTTTTTTATTTATTTGGCATGAGCGTGGCTCATTGCCTGCCAAATTTACACATTATCACTTACCCGTAATTGCATATATTATCCAGTAATTTAAGAGACATTCCTTCAGTTTGTAAAAGGATAGATGACTCTTTCACAATGGTTTAATTAACATTTTACTAGTCTCATTCTGAAATTCGATTACTTATGAAATTATAAGAGACGGACAAATGACAACAGACAATTTTCCGAATATACGGAATCTCATTTTGCACGCTTTCTGGCAATTTCTCTTCAGTGCTAAAAACTTTTTGACTCACTGGTTATTACAAAGTGAATAAAATGTGAGCCTATCTGGTTCCACATAATGAGATTGGTGAATCATTGTGAATCGTTACCTTTTGTATACAGAACGTATACAGTGGAATTTCAATCACACTTAAAGTAGCTTATAGGTTCTTTAAATCTCTAGAGAATGTTACCACCTCAGCAAGGTATCTGCAATCTGTCTTCTAAGCTTTGGTTATATCTACTCCTGAGATCCACCCTACGACCCCTACACTTTACCCCTCCCCCTACAGAACTTGTGATTTGTTCGGACCCAAAAACATTCATAATAAAATGTTGCAATTAATAATTGATTTATCCACTGGTCTGAGCAAACATTCTACGTAAATACTACGGAAGGATGACGAGCACACTCTAATACGTGTACCATTTTGCAGGAGTAACGGCTCAAAAAGATTTTCCCGCCTCTATTCCATCCAACACAAGCCAATGTTACTACAATGCCACGTTGAACTCCAGATATAACCGCGGGCCTTTCAGCATGGATGAACTGATAGCCTTAATTCGGAAAGTCGAAGTTCACCCAACAGCTCAGAGATGGACCATTCAAAGAATGACGGGTGTGCTATTGCGAAGGTCAGTTAGCTCTTAAATGCAGAGCTTTCTCTCCAGTTTTGTCTACCACCCATTACTTCAACAGGTTTCGCTACGATGGTATTAAGGACGCACCAGGACTCAACACCTTCGTGCCAATTACGAAAGACGAAGTGGAAAACGACAGATTCAAACTCACATGGTCCTTGCTGCCAGGCCAGCCATCAGATTTTCCCGAAGACGCCTTAACAACTGAAGAAAAAGTAACCTCTTTCTTTCACGGTAGAGGAGCAAACACTGTACCGCTTTATTTGAATTGTAGTGTACCCTTACTTGGATTTTATCATACTCGCTTAACCGTACTCAAAGAGTCGAGGAGCGCCAGTTGCGACAACTTCCGTCAGCTCGTTTAAGTATCAGTTTAGTGGATGTCGACGAACGCTTGCCGTACAGGTACGACAAAAACTGTTGATATTGACTTCCTCTATAAAGACTCGTTATAGGAGCCCGGAATTTGAAAACTTGTACAGCAGCTTGCCGTTAAGCCAAACTCCGTTAGAAATGGGCGTAGTCTACACTAGGCAGGGCACAGTGGCTGCAGGAAACGTATTAGCTGGCATTTTGACAGGATTGGCGCCGCAGACCGTATCGGTTAGATAGTTACACTTTTGATAACATTTGGCAATATCGTAAAAAATCTCATTCCCGCTTAGCTACGAAACATGATACCAGCTAACACGATCCAAGACTGGAAAAGCAGTGTTTTGGAAAGAACTATCGACAGTCGTTGGGCAGTCACGTTAGGAGGTAAGGTTTATAACGCTGGAATATTATCGATTTTTTTTAGCGATCTAAGAACAGTTATCATGCCCGTATCACTAAGCGACTGCAAACAACTTGAAGAGTTTTCAAATAGATTAGGAAGAGATATGATCTTTCGTTAATGTTGGAACTGAAAACTTAGGAAACATGGGCCAAACTGCCTTGCTAAGACGTCCGCCAAGCATGACCTCTACGGGGCCACGTGGTACTTGGAATAACACTGTGTGTCCAAGAGAATACGCTTTGGAAGATGCGGATCCTTCATACTTGACAACGGCTGAACTCTACGGCAGCATTGATGGTGAGTAAAGCAAATAATAATAATGACAATAATAATAATAATAAAATAAAAAAACGAAAGAAAAATGGAAGATAAAATTTAAAACAAATTTAGGGTTAATACTATCACTCAAGAAAGACACATGGGATAAAGATTACCTCAAGCTATCTGCTTTACTCGACATGTATTATTCTGACCGCGGAATTTTCTGGGATAAAAGCTTACGCGCATGCAATCGACTTAATATCTTCAAAGACCCCTCACTTATTGATGGAAATGTCCTGAAGGAGCAGGTTTGCCCTATAATGGGAGTGTAAATTATTTCTAAAAAATTCTTCATGCTTTTGTGTCCAGAGTACTAGCTGCGCTTTGGCTTACTTTCTAAAGGGAATGGCGGAATCTCCATCCATTCCAAACGAGAACGCCGAACTAGCCATAGGCAGCTGGGTGTCGTACACTTATGATGCTCTTGCCCAATATCTCAGTAAGCGCAAAAGAATGTTGAGCAAAAAGAAAACATTTCTACCTTGTCCATGTGGTCTAGGAAACAGAGACGAAGTCAGCAATGACTTTGCGGCATGTCCCCAGGTGCTTCCCACTACCAATACCAGCAGCATACCTGCTACCTATACGGACTTGACAATTGTCATTGACCAGTACAACGACGACAGATATATCCTTGCTGAGAAACAAGCTATTGCGTAAATTTTTCTATGAAGATTCCAACTGTGTATTTAAACAAGGAAACATTAGGAACTTGGTCACACAATTAAACATACACCGAAACGGGAGTCGACTAGAAGTAGTTTCGAGCGTCGACGGTACACCGTTCATTGCACTAAACCAGACTACGGACAAGGCAAAGTTGGCCTGCGAGGTCCTTAGCGCTGATATCCGTAAGACATTTTTCCTAACGAGTTCATTTAGCACATATCGCTTAATAACCGTAATTTCTAGGCTACGGAGGTCGCCTCTTCGGAACTGTTATGAGTGCTTTGCGTAATCGCATTGTGCTTGAGCGGCGAGAGGAGCTCTATTCCACAGTTAGTGGAGGAAACACACGAGTAGTGCTATTTTTATCTGGTAGTGGCAGCCCAATCAGTAGCGAGAAGGACTTAATGAAGACCGAACTGGTACTATGGGCGAAAGATATACCAGGTGAAAACAGTATTTGATACACTAGCACAACGAAAATTAACTTTTCTACTCGGGTAGACGTACGGTTACTCTTTGTAACTACTGGAAGCCGAGAGGAGTACAAGGACTTCGTTACTGATTACGATAAAGATATATTTCAACTTGCAGGCTACGATAGAGCACCTGAAACGTACACGAAACTAACAGATCGACTATCACAACGTAAGAACACACTCCTTTTCAACGACTAATAAAATAAAATTTCCTGCTTTGTTTAGTCCCCGCTCGACTAACACACCCGAATTGTAGAACGCAAAATATTACAATTGCCAGTATCACACCACCTGAATCCTCTTACAAGTACACAAACTACGTTCGTCAGGGTACTACACAGTACTACATGATCCGACCGGAATACTTTTTCTCCTCATCCGTTATTTCAACGAAGGTAGCTGCACTAAATAAAACTGTAAGGGTTACTGATTTAAATGCATGAGAATAGTTTACGATTTTGTACGGCTTGGCCGACATTTGCATGTCGAGAACACGCGAAAACCCCACAAGTGAGGATACTTGTAAGAGTGTTCAGCAATCCGGACAACCCGCTCAATTCGATATTACTTCCCCTTGTGGAAGAGCAAGAAGCCCAAACGGCTGCTCACCCATTTATTTTGCCATTAAAGCTGTTGACCAGGATGACGGAATTCCATGCTCAGGTAAATCTCGGAAGTTTTAACATTGACATTTACGGAAGCTTGAAAAAAATTCTACAAAATTGTCAAGACCAAAACTAACTGCGAGCTACATTTGCCTATGTTGTGTAGATACCGACTGTCAAGGCCCTGACCAGCTTCGCTTTACTTTCGCTCATGATGGAATGCTATGCAACAACGCTTCACTAAAAGTCGCTTCGACTCTGACTTTACTGTTAAGTTTATGGATAGTATTGCTAAGACTTGGTCACTAAATAGAAAAAGAAAACTTTTTATTACCTGCACAATTTTTGTATGCAAAACACTTGTCATTTATGGAGCCTAATACATTCGTCCTAATAGATTCGAAGAAAAAGTATAACACATGTAACACAGAAACAGGAGTCAATATGAATTGGCAATACATCATCTCTTGGAGTTTACACTGTTTCAGTGCAGCGATCCTTTTCCTAATACACAACTGTAGCGAAGACAGGCTTCTGCAAGTGGTCTACGAAACGCGGAATGCTCAATATCATGTATGGATGTTAAATGACAAATAACGCACACAAACCACTTGGACTTTTTCCCTAAAATTATGACTTAGTTATTTTTTCTTTTTTGGCAGCATTCTTCAGTTATCATGCAAACACAGAATACTCAAAAAATAAGTGTACCCATTCTACACACACCGGTCATTGGAAAGTCGCCTTGAATTTTGTTTCAGATTTTTCTGACCAACCGTTTCAGAGTTATTACTTTGCAAAGTTTTGGCCTTTTCCCGCCATGAGACGCGTGGCGTCACCGAAGCCAAAATTTGAATTCCATGGACAATGGATACCAAAGACGCATATAGAGATTTTGATGGATTATTATATTACTCATTATTCTAAGCGTAGAGAATTTTGTTTCGATTTGTTCTGACCAGTCATTCTGGAGAGTCCCTGTGTCGGGAACGTGCGGCGCTGTCGAGGTATCATCGGTCTCAAGCACAGAGTAACCAGAGTCAAGGTTCCTGTATGAAAGGTTGTGCGAAGTTTTGAGAGCGAAAAGGCCGTCGCAATTGAAGGAGCTTTTCAGTGCCAGTTGCTGATTGGCTGAAAGATTAGCCGGTCGGTGCCAGTTACTCATGGGAGTTGGCTCGACTTCATAACTAAATATGAGTTTTTGTAGTTCCCGCTGTCGTAAGGGAGGGCATATTAGATTTGATCAAACCTCCTCTCTCATGGGGTTAGCCCACAGACTATACAGAGGGAAAATGGAGACTCTCCCTTATGGAACTTTTGTGACCACTTTTCGAAGCCGCAGGCTAGTCCCCTGAGAGCAGGAGGCTGGACATAAATGCTCGGCCAACGACTTTCTCACAGCGGGAAACTTGAAGAGTGGGTTCAAACGGATATCGATACCTATGCTTTTGTATCGATATCTTCACCTATATTTATACATATAATACCTTATATTGACAGTTGAGATTCCACTTATAAACAAAGATGACTAGAAAAAACTCTCTTCGAATGTAACCACGTGTAGTAAATAGTAAGCAAATGCTGCTTTTCGAATGGATAATTGTTTCATGGGATCAGTATTAAAATTCACTTTGTTATTAATCGATGTGTTACAAGATCAATAACAATCTTGAAGAATTCAACTGACCACGTGACTGACAACCAATCAGAAGTTTGTTCCACTCCATGCATTTGTTCCGCTTCTAATAGCTCCTCCTTTTCAAAATTTACCTGGTCACGCTTCCTCATATAGGCACACTCCCTCTGTATACTCTGTGGGTTAGCCTAAAGGCTTTCAAAAGCTATCACAAACTTTCCATAAGGAAAGACCTCAACCTTGACTCTGGTTACTCTGTGGTCTCAAGCGCCACCAGTGGTTACTTTAACAATTACTTGTTGTTTATCAAATCATTGTTGTGAATGTCATGATCTTCGGTTTATACCGAAGCAACCTCTATAGAAGTTTTAGTCTTCGTACGAAAAAAACTTTCATAATAAAAAAGGACATTAGGACGATGGCAAATGTCGACGTTGATTTTCCAACAGTTAATCTGCTTCCCAAGAAAGAAACTGGGGCTTTAAACTTTTTATCCAAGTATCCAGAGTACGATGGAAGGGGTACAGTTATTGCCATTTTCGATTCCGGGGTTGATCCATTAGCACCTGGTTTACAGGTAAGACCCGTCTGTTTATTTAGCGTTTTTTTTGTAAAGTAAGACTGTAATGCGAAGCACAAAACCTTGCGCCTTCGAACTCTGTATTAATTATAATGAAGTTCTCGCTTTTCGGAAACGCTACACTTCGTCTTATCTATTCTATTTTTAGGTTACTACTGATGGTAAACCCAAAATTATAAGCCGCATTGATGCCAGCGGTGCAGGTGATGTTATTACTACAGTTGTTGTTCAGCCGAAGGAAGGAATAATTACAGGATTGAGTGGAAGAAAATTGCAGGTATGTGAGATGATCAGCAGGTAGAATTAAAGTGTTGTAACTGGATCATCTGTCGTGTTGCCTTGCTATCTTTAAAAAAAAATAATATTGCATATCATGAACATAGTGTTTTCCGTAATAATGTTCATACGTAGTATTACCTAGATCCCGAAAACTTGGACCAACCCGTCGGGAAATTACCATCTTGGCATTAAAAATTTACATCTGCTGTACACCGAATCTGTACGGAGTCGCGTAGTAAAATTAAAAAAAGAGAAAGACTGGGATCCAGAACATAAAAAGGTTTTTGCAGAAGCACACAGAAAGTTGCAGGTAAAAGTTCTCTTTTGAAAAAAAAAATGCGAATTAGTAAGACCCCATATTTAGGAAGTAAATGGGGGAAACAAGACTTTAACAGGTCACGAAGCACTTGTCAAGAAAGACCTCGAAGCTCAGGTTGAGTTGTTAACTAATTTGGAAAAGAAGCACAATGATGTTGGTGATGCCATTGACTGTGTTGTTTTTCACGATGGAACGATGTGGCGGTAAGTTTCTTTGCAGCTAAATGACAAGAATATATGAGTTGTTGCTAGTGCTGTATTGGATACATCCTTCCAAGGGGATCTTATGTCGTGTCAGGTTATGGGTAGCTACTCAGAAACTTTTCAAGTTGGTACCATATCGGATCTGGATAAGATGAACTACACCGTGAACATTTACGACGAAGGGAAATTGCTGGAAGTAGTCACTATGTGCTGTAAGTTAATTTTTTCTATTACACGTAAAGATACACCGTCGCTTAGTATTATGCAGTGATTAAAATCAATATCACCACAATGAACAAAAGTTGGCCAACCAGCCTACAAACGAAGTTTTCATCAGCAACCCTTTCAAGTCCTACCAGTAATCTTAAGTTGGTATAATTTTTTCCTAATGCATTTTCTGACCTTTTTGTTCGAAGCGTAAAATTGACCGGGTACTGATGTCAATTCAACCCCGTAAACTTACAACTTTTTCACTCTTACAACGTATTTCACTCTAACTGGGAGCATACTAATTTCAATCACTGTAGAAAACAGTGCATGTAATTCTATTGTAAAAAAATGAACTATTAATCTATCAACGCGAAAAGTTCTTATTGATAAATCCGTGAGTTCATTATTTCCTAAACTAGTTCCATGATGCATAATACATCCGTCCATGAGGGTCCTTAAGGCCCGGTATACACAAACCTCTTATGGACGAATAACACGGGGAGCTCTAAAAAAGGCTTCTACGTAGTGCTTTAGTATATTTGAAATCAATGCTTGCAGTAAAGTTTTCTTAATTGATATTTAGTGCCTGTGTTTGAGATCTTTTGAAAATATGCTTTTATTAAATTTAAAATCTGTAGGAGAATTTTTGCAAATTTTGAAATACAGTGGAACTCGCTTAACTTCATAGGCTCGGAACCGACCAGCCAGTATGACGTTAAGCGAGATAGGATGTTATCCGAGGTGGCAGCTTGCCGCAACTAGAATTACATAAGAGTAAAAAAAAACAGTAGATATATATACGCGTGTATTAAATATATCATAAATACTATTTTAATGTGAATGGAGTCTTATTTTATTTCTTTAAGAGAAAGTCAGTAATTCGTTTCTATCCAAAATCGTTTTTATCCAAAAGGGATAAAACTTCTATACGTTGGGCAACATTAAAGTTTTACACTTCCTCTTGGACATTTTTCTGTCTCGCTTGCTACAGAACAACTGTTCAGAATATCGGGAAAAACAGACGCTAAAACAGGTGAAAGGCTGTCAAAGGTGAAAGGTCTTTTGGTTATGAAATGTATTTGTTTATAATGAGCTTTCGACAGCGCTTCTTAGAATTGGTCACACT
>JAHZNP010000139.1:22204-130200 GCA_020615345.1 Triops cancriformis
GCTTACTTATCATTGTAAGATACACGATGGGGAACGATAACAGTATGAAGAAAACACGAGTTATGAAGTTAACAGAGTAGATATAAAGCGAGTCTGTTTCCATGTAATTTAAATGGGAGTGAAACGGGACTTGACCTTAGCTTGACGTTAAGCGAGTTATGAAGCTAAGCGAGTGGAAGTTACGTGGACTCCACTGTATTTGAAAAAATAAAATCTGGGTAACAAGAGCACAAGATACCTTCTTTCTACATTTTTTGGTAAAAATACGATTCAAATCGGACGAGTAGTTTTTACGATATCATTACTTGAATTACCAAATTTTCAGTAATGATTTTGTAAAAACTATTCGTCCGGTTTGAATCGTATTTTCAAAGAAAAAATGTTGGAAGAAGATATCTAGTGCTCCTGTTTCCTAGATTTTATTTTTTCAAGTATTTCAAAATTTGCAAAAATTCACCTAGAGCTTTTAAATTTACTAATAACATATTTTCAAAAGATCTCAAACATAGGCACTAGATATCAATTAAGAAAACTTTACTGCAAGCATTGATTTGAAATATACTAAAGCATTACGCAGAAGCCTTTTTTAGAGTTCCCCGTGTTATTCGTCTATAGGAGGTTTATGTATACCGGGGCCTTAACTTATTAGTGTAATAGTGTCTTTGAAAACTATATTTCCTTATTCTCTTTGTCCTGTCTCATAACGGCAATAATACCCCCCTTAGCCACCGTTACTAAAATAGCAATTAGCGTTTGGTTTTAATCGGAACTATCATAAATGGCAGCATGTGCTGTACGGAGTGCGGTTAAATATTGTACATCCAATTTCTTTCAGCCGCCCATGGTACACACGTTGCCTCCATAGCTGCTGCTCATTTCCCAGACGAGCCTGAACGTAATGGATTAGCTCCTGGCGCACAAATTGTGTCTATAACCATAGGTAAAAAAAACACCCAAGTGTTTTGCCTTACCTGCCTTCGGAAACCGTAACGATACCAGCAAATAACAGAAGACTTCAACTGTAGGTGACAACCGTATCGGTTCCATGGAAACGGGCACCGCGTTGGTACGAGCCATGATTAATGTAATGAAACAAAATTCGTACAAAATCGATGTTATTAACATGAGTTACGGGGAACACGCCCACTGGTCGAATGCTGGGTAAGCCAACTTTCATGTGGTTTTACCCTTTTTCTTGACGGCATTGTACTTTTTCAGGCGTTTGGGAGATTTAATGGGTGAAGTAGTCAATGATTACGGTATTACATGGGTTGCGTCCGCTAGCAATGATGGACCAGCGCTCTGCACAATTGGGTCACCCCCTGACATCAAAACTGATGTGCTTATTAGTACGATTCCTTATAATAGCGGGTTCGCAAAATGGCGTTTCTTATAACATTACAAGTGTAGGTGTTGGAGCGTACGTGTCGCCCGAGATGATGACGGCTGAATTTTCCTTAAGAGAGAAAAACCCGTCCATGCCTTTCAGCTGGTCCTCTCGCGGCCCCACTCTTACCGGCGGGAGAGGAGTGACAGTATGTGCCCCAGGTGCTGCTATTACGTCAGTCTCGAATTTCTTGCACCGTGGAAGTCAGTTAATGAATGGTACATCTATGGCTGCGCCTCACGTAACGGGTGCTATAGGTAAACCAGTACTTTCTCAATTTGGATCCTTGAAAAGTGTTAACGTTCTTGCACTTGATAGCATTGCTGATCTCAGGGTTGAAAGCCCAGAATGTCTCCTACTCACCGTATAGTATTAAAAGGGCGATCGAGACTACCGCAAACCACTTGAATCATATAGAAGACTTTGCCCAAGGCCATGGTTTACTCCAAGTTGACCAGGCCTTTGACCATCTTAACAAACACTCTACCTGCCCTGAAAGGGATGTTCGTTTTAATGTCGAAGTCTCGCATGGTTTTTCCATTCCCCCGACAAGTGCGTTGGGATATTTTAAAGGAATCCATATCAGAGATATGGATACGGAAGTGAGTCACGAGTTCAGCGTAACAGTGCAACCCGTTTTTTTAAACCCGAAAAATATTGGTAAGGCTTATTTTGTGTATAACTTTATTGATCCCGATCTCATGTTCGCCTTGTTGTAGACCCCTCGCGCAAAATCGCTTTTAACTTGCGTTTAAGTTTTGCATGCAATGAAGCGTGGGTATATTACCCAACTTATTTGGACTTGATGTACATGGAACGAAGCTTTACGGTGAAAGTTGATCCTTCAGCATTGGCTCCTGGTGCACATTTTACTAGGTAAGATGAAAAAAAAACTTACCGTAGTTTTAACTGTGTAACTCTCTCTCTTTGTCCCTCTTGTGTGCTTCAGTCTAAAAGCGTTTGACGTGTCGTGTCCTTCCAAAGGACACATTTTTGAGATACCTATTACGGTGATCAAACCTGTAGAGACTTCAAAGAAGAGTGGCTGGAAAGTTGAGAGGCAGGAGCAAATTTTTAAGCCCGGCACTGTCCAGAGAAATTTTCTGCATGTGCCAGATGCCGCAACGTGGGCTTGTGAGTATTTTTGAATTAATTTGTTTCCTCCGGAGCTCATTAACAATGTGTTTAGGTGTCGAGTTCCAGTCGATGACTCCAACAACAGTCGCAAATGCCAGATATGTCGTCCATGCTATGCAGATTCTTCCGAAAATGCGCTGCAAGACTGTGGAGTTTCATAAAATTATCAATTTGAATATCCAAGGGGAAAAAACGGTCGCTTTCTCTGTTAAAGTAATTGCACACTGGTTGGTAAATAGTTTACGTAATATTGTAAGTTTTACAGGGCGGACGGGTGCTTGAGCTGGACGTTGCAAAATGGTGGGCAAGTCTAGGTGATGGAGTGCTCAATTACAGATTGACGTTTTACGGGTTGAAGCCTTCCACGCCTAGTGTAGTGTTGCATGGAGGAGAAGGGGTGTTGCGCTTAGAAGTATCTTCTAGTATAAAAGATGAAGAACTCTCCCCTCATGTGTCACTTAAAACTCTGGTGCAACCATTAAGGTAGAAATATGTTCTGCTAATCAGTAGCTCGAACACACTTAACGGGGATGACGTGATTTAGGCCGGTGGAATCGAAACTGCTTCCTCTTGGCTCGCGTGACGTCATTCCGAATGGAAGACAAATCTATGAGCTCCAGCTGACCTACGAATTTAATGTGCCGAAGGCAACGGAAGTTACCCCAAATTGGTATACCTTACAGAAAATGTTTCCGTTAAGACACAAATTACCGTCATGACATTGTAGTGCGTATTTTGCCGAGTTGCTTTATGAGTCTGAATACGAATCTCAACTGTGGATGATTTGTAACAACCAAAAGCAGCTACTGAGGTGTGGGGATGCATTTCCCTCGAAGGTAAGCGATTTACTGCCATGCTGAAGATTGCGAGTGTACCGGGCGAAAAACTATTCTATATAATTTATTCATTATGCATGTACATAACTTTTGTTCTTCTCTTGTAATTTTTTTGGGTAGGAATTTTTTTACGACATTTTTCTTATTTCTTCCCGTCGCCAATCCTCTACGCAGAATTCTGTCCAGTTAATTGGTTTTCGTTTTTATTCGGACCAGCTTTTTCTCCATAGGTCTATCCCTTCGAGCTAGTTATCGTGTATAAGGTCTTGGGATTTTCAAATGAGACATTTTCCTGTTCGACCATTTGAAATGCCGTTTTCTGTTGTTATTTGCAGTATTCAGTAAAACTCGAGAAGGGCGACTACGTGCTACGGATGCACGTACGACATGAAAAGAAAGAACTCTTGGATAAATTGACGGATTTGGTTATGCTTCTGAGTCAGAATTTGCCCTCTGCTATTCACCTGGACATTTACAACCAGCATGGGCAAGCAATGATTCAAGGCAAGAAAATGTCGTTCCCAACGGTTATTATGGGCTCAACATACCCTTTTTATATCGCACCGTTAGCGGCAGAAAAGTAAATCCTCAGGTCAGTTGACAATCATCTTTATAACACGCTCTATGTTGTAGGCTCCCGAAGACCACTGTTCCTGGACAATATTTAAGTGGAAGTATCACTTATGCGAAAAATGAGCTGGGAAAATCTGTCGTAAGTTCGGTACGATGGACGTGTTCCCAAATAACTCCCTATTTTTCACTTTCTCAGGATACGTATGATTTTAAGTACATTTTAACGGAACCGCCGAAGCAATCCAGTAAAGACGCAGCTAAAGACGGCAATAAAGACAAGGAAAAAAATAAACTTGAGGAGTATGCTGATGCAGTGCGAGAATTGAAAACTTCGTGGTTAGCTAAACTTGATACTGCATCAGGGGCAGCTTTGTACGAAGAGTTATTGAAAGACTCCAACGATCCCTTGCCCGTTCATGTGGCCCGCCTACAAGGTTTGGCTGCCGAAAAAGATATTCCAAAGGAATCTGTTGTTACTCTCGCTGACAGTATAATCCAAAGTATTGACATCGGTGAGCTGCTCAGTTTTTATGGGTTGAAAAACGATAATCGACCCGACGCTGCGAAGATCAAAGCGTAAGTCGTACCTGAACTTTTAAAGCCATATTGCCTAATCTCATCGAACCAAGGTTTTTCTAAGCGTTTGTAAATTTTGCAGACGGATAGAGAAACGGAAGTCAATCTTGTTGGAAGCTTTAGTAAAAAAAGGAAACGCTTTAGTGGCTCTATTGCAGGACGGAAGTGCAGGTGATGTCAAAATCGCTGATTTGGAGTCTGTGAGTAACACTATACTCATGTTTTCGGAACCCACGGACACTAAGGTAATAGAAATTTTTGTAAGGCTGCAAAAAAAAAATTAAAAAAAATAATCGATTGTGCTATTGAAACATCCTCATTTTTTGTTAGGTTATCAAATACTTTGTTGGAGCTTCCGCTGCTCAGGGTTTCTACGGTCTGGCTTTACGTTATTTAGTGAAAATGAACGAAGACAAAGTTTCACTTGAAAACGAAGATAAAATGGTAGAGCTTTACGAAAAACTGGGATGGATTCATTGTGTGCAGTTTTTAAACAGAACTCGTGCTGTACGCTTCCCTCCTTCGTACAATCCATTTTAAAAGCCCCCTCTAGAGGCTTCCTTCGTTGAATAATACAGAAGCTTTATAAAGGATTGAAAATAAATAAAATTAATAAATAAAAGAAAAATAACGAAGCAATATCTTTGTAGTCAGAAAAGGTCATACATCAATATCGACATCACTATTTTCCGAATCCGATTTTTCATCGTCTACTAACAAGGTCGTCGGTACGTCTTCCACAGGTTCTACAAATAATGGGGGATGTGTTGAATACAATGACGATGTATGCGAAACTAGGTAATTTATCCTGGGACTGGCCAACGAAACTGTGTTAACCTGTGTCAGTTCCTGGGTCTTGGTGGTTGCCGTTGCTGAAATTCTCGGAGAAACTCCGACGCTTTCATGCGCGGCTTGTTCAGAAGCCAAGCCGCCTTTGCTCAATTCGGCGTCGTGTTGCGGATAACTCATGGAGGCCTGGTAGACTGGTTTACTTTCTGCTTTATAATTCGCTACTAGCGACTTTTGAAGGTTTAGCTCGATCTCGGTTATGATGGGCCGCACTTTTTTGCCGCCAGGCCGGTGGGGGTTCCGACAGCCTCTGCAACGGCAATCGATGCACGCCTTTGCTTCTACGTAACAAGGGCAACGCTGACCACAACAGGTAAGTTTACCGGGAGTCGCTGTGGCATTGCCACAGCGACAGCCTTTACGTTTCGGTTTGGGATGTTTCGGGTGCTTGACTCGTAGTTTTTTGAAAGGCTGGGGAGACGACGCGTTGGTGATGTCGGAACCAGCATCGGTTGTCTGGTGAATGGAATCCGTCGAATTCTGCCGGAACGACACGTTTGGTTTTTTCTTCTTGGTGGTCACTGCCCGGCTTGTCATATTGGCGGGAGTAAAAACGTTGGCAGAGTTTGATGTACTTTCAGGGACGCTATTATTGGCTAGCTCTGAATGGTTCGCCACAGGAATTGAGTTTTTGACTTGCGCTACTCCCATTCCTCTAGCAGACGGTGGGGCCACATTGGTCGTTGTTTGCGTGGCCGCGGAAGCAGTTGGGGTGAATACGCAAGGCAGAATTGAATAGGCGGATTTACTGAGTCCAAACGAGGACTTGTAATCGTCCTGTAAACCAGCGCCTTCGTGAATAATGTCTATAAGTTCATTACAACCGTTTGTCATCGTTTTTTTAATCTCCCCATAGACTGTGGTGTTGCACATGTACTCGCAAAGCTTTTTAAAACACTGGAGCAGTATGCGTAACTGGATGTTCTCATAATAGTCATTGTAATCTTTGCACCAGCTACAAGTCGGCTTTAATTTCTTCTTTCCGCCTCTACACAATTTACAGACGTGATGCTGGCATTTACTTTCGCTAGGTGTGTACGGCTCGATTAAAAGGTTTTGACAAACTGTGCAGGATAACGATTGGCGCAGATAAGGTAAAAGCCGATACAAATCAGTCCATGTGGAATTGTGAACATCTCCTTGCATTACTAGTCTGCAAGTAGAAACGTACAAACTTGTTGCGTTCATTATCCGAACTCAGTGTCAAGTCACGATAATAAATAAAAATGATAAAAAAGACTTATATACACTTGTCAAATTTTAAAAAGACACAACAGAACACGGCTTATCGGAAAAGAGTAAACAGAGGTTTGTCAACACAAGTAGGCGACCGCAAGATTTTGGTGTGGAAAGCAGGCAGCGCCCCTCGTATCCGTCGTGGATAATAAATACTGTTATGATAACTTGACATGTGTTTTTGTCACGTTTTTGTATAGCAAAAATATCGTGTTTTTACATTTTCAAGGGGAATGGAAGTTTTGCAACCTGAATTATATTGGGTTAACAACATATGTTATCGAGTAAACCCGTCTAATACAGAAGGATCCCTGAACAATCCGTCTACTGACATCTCCGCAGGTATTTAGTACTTCAGAAGCAACCAGAATGCAAGCCATTACGTCTTCACTGTGGAGAGTTCATTGATATTCGACCACTAGTCTCAGCTCCGCATTCTAGGCTGATGATTTCAAGAAACAGATAGCTAATTCAGTTTGAAATTCAGTTTGAAAGTACAATTTGAAAGTATTCACCCTTGCAGGGAAAAAAGTGTATATAACACGACTTGTTGCATAAGTAACCTCATTTGTACTATTACAAAAATATTGCTCGATTATGAAAATAAAAAAATAATGACCTAGTTCTTATTGATATCTACATTGTTTATTAATTTTCTCAAAACATTTTGCTGTTGTGTCGTTTGGTAGTCTAATCTTTATTATGAACTAATTTGTTTAAAAGACAATTACATTTCACGTATATTAAATTAACCTTCCTCTCAGTATCGAACTTCTGCGACAACGGAAGAAAATATTCGTTCCCATTTCGTGTCACTAATAGTTTTTTTTTTCCGAGAATCGACGTTGGCTTTCGCCTGTTGCTGTATCTTTATTTAGACTTTCTAGGTTTACAAGATTATGATCAGAGGTTCCGAAATGAACAAAGGAATGTAGGGGTATAGGAAAGGGGTGATGGGGTTGGGAGGCAGGAGAACAGTGAGGGCTAGTTACGCAATCGAAACATTTGTACATTTTTCCGGGGAATAAGTTTTGCACTTCATAGATAATTACTTATTTTTACTTCGTAAATTATTATTATTCATGAATATTATTTACATTGTAGGTGATTAATGATTATCTCATTATTGGGCACTTGCAGTAGTGCCCACAAATCATGAGACGTCTAAATTACGAAGTCTCTTGTGCCCTGGATTTTTGTTTACTTGACCTACCAGACCTGTCCGTGAATTCGATGTTGTTACTAACTACTATACTTTGTTACACTGGCGTTATGTAGGATATGATTTCGAAAAGGTAGAAGAACTGTGCGAGGACGACAGTGAAATAGAAGTCGCATGTCTTGACGATGGCCGGTTCCGTTACGAATTCCCCGTTGCTGTGTAAATCACCTTTGACTTTCTGTTTGCCGACTTTAGCAAATGCTGTTTTAGTGAATTTTACTCGCATATGATTGGTGCCAAAGGAAATACTAAAAAACGGCTGGAAACTGAATGCGGTGTTCAAATACGAGTTCCCAAGCAAGGGCAGGTTGGCAACATAGGTATCAGCCACGTGGTGATTGTAAAGCTATAAAACGTAATAATAAGTTATACTGGTGTCCAATTAGTTGTTACTGCTAACAAGCGAGACAACGTGATTGCTGCGCACAATCAGATTAGCTTGCTTGTGAGCAATGTTCGAAGGAAGCAGCCTTTCACCCATTTTTTGTCGATCGCGATCCAATCCAAGTCGATTCGCCAGAAGTTTGTGGAGTTCTTGGTATGTTTCCTGAACGTGTTCGTTTACTCGTTAAAAAAAAGCTTGATGAATAGGAAAGTATAAAACCATTCAAGATGGATGAAAAGCTGTTTCAGATTCCAGAAAAGCTCCATCTAACCCTAGGAACACTTGTTCTTATGGATGAACGGGAAAGGACAGAAGCAGCTCGGATACTTCGAGATTTTGAAAAAGAGTAAGCAAAGAAAAGCTCAGGTTCCTATGTTAACTGTGTTCACTTTTCAAGTGATCTCTTTTGCAAACCCTTGGAGACCGTAATTGAAGGACTTGAAATAATGAATGACGATCCAAGTGCCGTGGACGTTTTGTACGCCAAGGTCAAAGAAACTGCGAGCACCAAGCGCCTGCAAGATATAGCAATGACTTTAATGGATTGCTTTGCAAAAGCAGGATTGGCCTATCGGGAGCTCGAAAGGCTGAAATTACACATGACGCTGTTAAACGCGTCTTTCAGAGACGACGATTGTGCGCCCAAAGTATCTTTTGATGCCCGTGCCATCATTCAGGTATGTTTCACTTAATGGTCTCAAAAAATGACGCGTCTTTTTTTAGAAATATGGCAACTTTCATTTCGGCCGAGAAAGCGTGGACACAATTCATTTATCTCAGCGATGTAGCACGGGACCAGATGGTTATTACAAAAGCACGGCCAAGTTGAACTTTACGAGCAAATGATTCCCTTTATTTTTCATGTATAAATACAGTTTACGGAATAAAGCTTGAAGAGATCTAATACGTCTCTTTTGATAAAGCTCTGTGCCTCGTACGTCAGTATTATTTACAGCTTACGCACTCAAATTGGGGTTCGTCCGATTGACGGCCATTCGCTTCGTAAGTACCTAGCGAATTTACCCAAATTTGAGGCTCATTTACATGTTCGTCTTTTCAGAATCTAATTAAGCTCGTAGTAAAGACTTTCCTCGGCGTTACACCGACAATACCTCTGGCAAATTGCAGACAAACAAACAACAAAATCCTTTAAAATAAATGTTTTGCACAGTAGCCCTAGCTTCTATCGTTCAGGTTTCTATTGCTCTCTTTTAAGGAAGTCGTACTGCTATATCAGTATTCCTTGTCCTTTATGGGCCGTCTATTGAAGATTGACTGTGTTGCAGTTCTTAGAAAGACCATTACGTTAAAGATATGGCAGGGTGCGTAAAATCCACTATAAGGACAGTAATATTATCAACAGAGCCACGCTGATAAGCTTGTGTTGTCAAGCCTTTGGCTGCCTCCAATGGTTCATGGATGTGTGCTTTCGCGTAGGCGACGGCTTCCTCGTTGGTGAACGTATCCCACAACCCATCGGACGCCAGAATCATAAAATGAGCTTTGTGATCTTTGAGGTCAAACGTTAGGACGTCGGGTTCTGCCGTTAGCAGATTGCGGTCTTTCAGCGGGAAATCCCCTAACGCTCGCGACGTTGCCAGAATTCCCGCTACGCGCCAAACTCCATTGAACGTAACAAAACCGCCTGCCTCTTGTATCCGCCGTCGTTCTTTCAACTGACATCCAGAAGACCGTAATTAATAGACTGGCAACTTCGCAGTAGGTTACCTGTTGGGGTTTATGATCAAATGACAGAGGAATCGCTTTACCCTTCGAGTCACACATCACGCCCCGTGAGTCTCCCACATTGGCAACCGCTAGTCTGCCTTTTTCTCGGTCCAAAATGGCGACAAGTGCCGTACTTCCTAAATCATGGCAATATAAAAGACTTTTGGCATTGATGTAATTTTTTAATTTTATCCTGAAGATTATTAACCTGCAATGTCGTTTTGCTTCTTGGCTTCAACTATTAATGCCTTATCCGAATCTAAGATAGTTTGGTACAGCTCCTGGGAGATATCCCAACGGTCTTCACGGGGCCGTTTCGGCGCTGGTGTCGAAGGCATCGGTATTGCGGATTCTTTATTTGACCAACGCGCGGCTCGCCTTTTAGAAGCATTTGCGATTTCAGCCTCGGCTTGCTTGGCCACGTTGTTGTCTCGATTGGAGCCGTTCCGCGATATTTGAGTTACTGGTTGGGTGTTCTCTTTACCGCCGTTGTTTTTCCGCGATAAAGACGGGGTGGCTTGTGGTTTCGCATCCTCTGCCTCCGTTCCATTTCTTTCATGAATATCTTTCCGCTCGGTAATTTCTTGGCTCTCTTTGGACTTCCGCTCTGATGCTTTACGGCTGAGCTGAAGCAATCTTCCTGGTAACGATTTAACCAGCCAGTCTTGCACGTATTCCGCTGCAAACTGGTTCGGCAAGAAATAAGACGAGACATTAATATTGGTTACTAGGGTAACACACGTCAAAAATAGCTATGCCCTTTGTGGTCTAAGTCTGGGGGGTGGGGCTGGGGCTGGGAAGAATTGGCGCGAGACAGCCTTGCTCCCAAAACACAGTTTTCCCAAGTGGCTACTCCGGAAGATAAAACACGTGCTGTTCTAAAACTGCCGAGGATACGTGAGCATATTCGGGATCTGCTCTTACGCGATGGCATAGTGTGAACTATACTCGTTGTAGTATTTTATTTCTGTCAATGGCGACCTACAGCTGATAAAAGAACGAGTGAATTGTGTGTCCGTAATTTACGTGTATTCAAAATCTCTTGCGTCTAAATACATTAAAAACAAGACGGTGTTAATCAATTTTTTTTTCACAAGACAGTGTTAATCAAATTCATATGTATTGCAGTTGTGCGAAATCGGTAATCTATAATAAGTCCACTTCATTTACACCAGTAGCGGATAATATGGCATATAATTTTTTTAACAAAAGAAGGAAAGAAGTAACTTACATCTTCTTCAGACTGTTTAAATAGACAAAGATGAACTTCACTTAGATAAAAGATATGTATATGAAGCCTAATAGGGGTTAGGTTCATTTGCAGCACACGAAAATTATAGGCAGCAGTAGAAGGTGAATTTTAGCATTGAATGATAGACATGCGATAGACTACCTACAATGTGGTGTGTAATTTTTTTTACAAATTTTCTTATCCTTTCATTTAGCCATCTCTTATGTTCTTCTAGGTATTTCTAGGCTTTTCCAGCTTTATAGTCGGCGTTTGTTGTTGAAACCATTTGAAGAACTTTAACTGATTTCCGTCAATAAAACAGGCAAACTTCCTCAGCCTATCAGTGGATCACCTCACGTATCCTCCGCGTCAGTAGCTAGGGACAGGTGTCTAGAGCTATTTTGTTATGAGTACACGTCATCTGAGTTTATCTAGATATAAGCACGGTTATTTGTGGAACTTTAAAAATCTTGACAGCGTTGCAACCAAACACGCAAATTTCGAGGTCAATGGTACTGTATTTGATGTATAATATATGCTGTCTGGCGGGGAAAACATCGTTTGTCTAGTCTAACGCAACACTAGTAAGAAACTAGGTATTACAGGGATGAGTGAAAAATGTGAAACAGAAGGAAACGTTTAGCATGCTGTTACTGTATTGGCTAATATTGTTGTTAACGTATTTCTATGTGCACAGCGTAGAATTTGTTACCTCGCCTCCGTGGCCGTCGTATATAGCGAAAAGAGCTAGATCTCGGTCTCCAGACAAGCGTTCTTGCAAAGTAAATCGATCTTCCATACGTGGCCTTCTTCCTTGAATAGCATAGCAAGCAGCTCCGGAAAATTGTACTTCCCAATGAGCGCTGGGATCACCCGATGTCAAAAATAAGTTGCTCACATTTAAAGTCTTGTTTCTCTGCCGGCCGAATAGTTTCGCCACCGCACGTAGGCGCCATCGTTTCAATTGTTTTACCAGCATCCAGGACCATGTTTCTAATTGGTGCCGGAAAATCCACGCTAATATAAGAAGGCCTACAATGGGCAAGAAAACAAACGGAGCGAAGACGGCCGTCAGTATTGGCCCTAACCGGGTGTCTGGAATAAACCACTGAAACAAGTCTGTCAACTGTCGTCGTGTGCTGACGCACAGTATTGCTGTAGCGTCGTAGATTACTTGAGATTCAAGGATGTCGTCCATGTTTACACAATGCACTATTCGAACTTAACATTAAAGTTTGGTCAGTCGGGGGTTCTGTTTATGAAACCAGGTATAGGACCATCGAAACTAGTCAGTCCTCCGTGTTTCGCAAGTGAATGAGATATTGAGTGTTGGGAACTGCAGTAAAGGCCGATGAAGAGACTATTTTTAGATAAGGTGGGGTTTCTGAAGCTACGCGCAACCACAGAGTTACGTCCTACCTGTTTCTCAATATTTCCAGATACACGTTTGATTCAGAGGTCGCAATATTTGAACAAAAACATTTGTCACGTTAGATAGTAAACTATTAATAGTTCTCTAATGAATATGAAAATTTTGTTGAAAGAGATATTGACTGGCTGTATCGTTACGTGACTAACGTTACGATTTTCTCCATAATCTAGTGTAAGGGGGAAATGAATAGGGCGTAGGATAGATTGCCATGCATTGCAGATAATTCTCGATTGTAATTCTTCACTTAGTGAAGCATGACGAAAGTTCAGGGTAAACAAGTTTGGATACGTTGTTTGCAACTTCTTTGTACGTAATCCACAGTGTTCTGGATTTGTTCCAGCCTTAGATCTGTCATTTCTTTCCGATTTAATTACTTCAAACGAAGTGACATCTTCTAATTTAGCTCTTTGAAAGTACAATACATTGCTTAAATGTAATTCCTAATTTATAAATAGGGATACACGTAGACTACGCCTGTGTACTATGAAGTTATTTATTTTACAAGGAACGATTTTGACTATTGAAGGTTTTACGCAGAAAATTACTTCATCGTACTGGTAAAAGCCACTTTCCCCGAAAAATCTTTAATTATGTACCAGAGCTACTAGAAATGAAGAATGTTTAGCATGTTCTCTAGTTGCAGGTACCTAAAAGTTCTGTTGGCAATTTCAAGACGTAATGTTAAATGCATGTACAGGCTACGGTTAAAGCTCCTTTTCCGCCTGACACACCTTCAGTAAAAATGCTGCGAATGTGGAATCCGTGAATAACGGATGGACAAGTAGTATACGTGTACAATATATTGTTCCCGAAGTTAAGAAAAATAAATTAGACAATTATTTTAACGAGTTCAATCCGCACTACCGAGAAGTAAGAGATTGGGTGGAAAAAA
This sequence comes from Triops cancriformis, assembly GCA_020615345.1. NCBI lineage: Eukaryota > Metazoa > Arthropoda > Branchiopoda > Notostraca > Triopsidae > Triops > Triops cancriformis. The sequence goes on from JAHZNP010000139.1 coordinate 35,689, forward strand.
AATCGCCCGCGAATACTGAAACCAAGAAACAAGGAGCCATGACTGTACTCTAATTTAAGACATTGCCCTAATAACGGCGTTATCCGTCAGATGGCTGCTCTTGTCGACTCCTTTTCACCCCGCCTTCGTTGCTTTTGTTTGGTAAAGGTTTGTTTGGCCACAAGGAGTTAAAAACTAACGTGTTGAAATCATCCTTCAGTACATTTCAATAGTGGTAGCCACGCTTTTTTGTGGTCTGAAGTTTAGGTAGCTATGGCTGCAATATTGAAAAAGAGAGCACTCGCAGAATATGTAACTACCAAGCTTGAGGTAAAAATATTAACTGTCGTATTCAGTTATGAATTTCGACTTCGAGGCACAACATGTCCGGGAAAATGAACGGACGTGAAAAAAGCACACTAATTTGAGAGCGTTTTTATTCACAAAGACTTCCGTGACTGGTTTACAATTTACTCGGAAATATTTGAACACACCGGTAGTAAAGGGACATCAAATTGTTCAGCACACCAATACCAAGTGTTATCGTTTTTAAGGGTATGGAATAAAACGCTGTACGCGAAAACTTTCAGCAAAAAGTTGAAAAACTTCTCCATAAGTATAATACTTACAACGTCGCGTCCGAAAGGCCTTGATACTTCGTTTAAAAATTGAAAAGTATCAATACATTTTTAACTGGCCTTAAAAGGCAAGTTTTGTTGTTTGTTGCCCTTTTTCGTCTTTAAACTCTATCGAGGGTAAAGGTTTATCATAATAGCCTATATTTTTACCACGAAACAACGAAGACAGCTATGTTAAAGCATAGCACGCTGCGCTGAACAAAAGGCCAAGAAGAAGTTTTAATGTGGGGCGTTGTATTCAGCTCCTGTATTTTATACTTCATAATCCCATATTTTCATATGTAGTTTATAGAGGGGAAGAATTTTGGTTGCTAAGTGCGAGTACAATCCTTGTTGTTTGTTTTGTGTATATTTTTTACATGTGTAATTGTTCTGTTTTGCCAGGATGAGCCTCCTAATAAAATACCGACCGTGCAGTTGAAAGGGACGGCAGACGAGAAGGACATTAATCGCGTGTTCCCGTTTGAGAAAAAGTCTTCTGCAAGGGAAGCATTAAATGGACTTCTATTCATATCTGAAGAAGACATCCTTGAGGTAATGCTGATGTGTGAACTTATGTCGGATAGCTGTCGCTTCTAATGTTGGAAAAGCTAGCACTAAGCAAATACGGGTTATGAAATGATGGTCTTTGTGGGACCTCTTGTCGTGTTACCCAGATTTTGTTAATTTAATATTCTGTAAAACTGCCTATGCACTTTCCGTACCTAAGGTAATAAAAGAAGAAGAAGAAGCACAGGAACAGTTTTTCACACAACAAAGGAAAAAGGAATTTTTGATATTTTAAGACTTATTTTTAAAGTGGCCATCCCTTTTTGATCTTAGTAGTTGGGAGGCTTAGGCGCAAGTCTATTTTGTTTGTCGGTTGCAGTGTAGCGGATCTGCTTTAAAAAAAAAATAAGATTGTGTATAAACTGTAGTGAGCATAATTCCAGTCGTAATTACAGTGAACAGCACGCTTCGTTACGTCGATGTATTGATACAAAGTTCCGAACACGTAAGTTTATACTTAAATTGCCTACTGTTACAGGAGGAAAACTCTTCCTTTCTTATTGAAAGACTTTCGTCTTTTCTACAACAAGAAAACGAAGCCATCGTGCAGGTGAGGGCTCTATCTCTTCTGAAAGAAGCTGTACAACGTTGGCCGGCGGACACCCAGGTAGTTTTTCCTGTATATTATTTATGGCACTGTAGTAATGCGGAACTATCTTATGAAGTCCATTCTCCTGTCACTTATGGAACTACTTAAAAAAGAGCGTTCGCATAAAGTTAAAGCCCAGTTACTGTGGTGTTTGATGGAACTAAGTAAAACTCTTGCAGAAGACAGCAAACTGTATGCTCAGCTAATGTCGACGGCTCTTGAGGTGAGAGAATTCTAGCATTTCTTATTTATTGTGTACATGTTTGGTACAGTGGAACCCACTTAATTTCATATCGCATAATTTCATAAACCGCCTAAATTCATACTGAACATACGGTCCCGTTTTATTCCCATTTAATTCTGTAGAGAGAGGATTCATTTTATTTCATATCACACAATCGCATAAACCGCCTAAATTCATAAAAAGACTGAGCCCCGGTGGGCATTTAAAATGCTACGTAACTCCAGCTAATTTCATAGGCAATCGCAAGGCCAATTCGTGAAACCAGGAGGCCGCAAAATTCCCAGAAAGGCTTCGGAAAAACTCGTATCCGAGCTTAATCCTTTAGCCACGGACCTTTCACCTTTCGCCTAATCGTTGACGAGCCGTATAGGTTACTTAGTCCATGTTTAGTAGCGTGCTGTGAATCGGGAAGTGAAGATGTCGAGGAAGAAGCACACAAGTCTATCACTTAGCCAGCGAGTCGAAATTTTCCATTATGGACTTTTGTCCTAAGAAACAGCGAAAGCTTTGACCAGTAAAATTATAATACAAGTACATTTCAGATGTAAAGATATTTGCTTACATTTCGTGTTTCTTAGCCTTCTAAAACGCAACTCCGTTTTATTTCAAACTCCGCGTAAATTCATAGAGACCGTCCGGTCCCGATCCTATGTAATAAAGCGGGTTCCACTGTATATTCGACTGTTTACGGTCTCATTTCTTTTAAAAACCTCTTTAATTTTGCGTTCATTTTTCTAGCAACTTCGTGAAAATGGACACCTGATTAAGCAACGGGCTTTTCAGTTGGTTAGTGTCTTGCTGCCGCTTTCGTATCCTTCTGATAAAAAAGAAAGACTGTTATGTCTCATTGCCAGCTATACGAAGAGTGAGGATCCTCGTGTTCGTGCAGCTGCATACGAAGCATTGGTAAAGAGAATGTTTAAGAACCACCCATACATTGAATTTTTTTAAAATTATTTAAATGTCATAGTTCCTGCTACACGAAAGAGGACATAAGCTGCAGGTAGTCGCATATGATGGAATCTGCGAAGCTTTGCGCGATGAGTACGAGAGTGTAAGGCAAGCAGCTCTTCAGCTTGTCTGGGTCATGGCAAGCACTTACCCTGAACAGTAAATCCGTTGAGCAGTGTACATATTGAATCGCTTAAAAAAAACTTGTTCGCAATTTTACTAGCATTGTTCATGTTGCGGCCAGCGTACAAGGAATCCGCCTCGTTGACGATGCTTTCAGCAAACTATGCCAATCTATAAACGACATTTCGGTTAATGTACGAGTCTCCGCCGCAACGTTACTCGGGCGCTTTATCAGTGTTAGCCCTCAGTTTTTGGAGCAAACTTTAGACAAGAAAATCATGTCGGACATGAAGGTAATTTTGGCATAAGCATAGCACAACAAGAAAAAAGATTTACGTTATCTCGATAGAGAAAACGCTCTGCTCATGAACGTCAGTGGAAGATTGTAACTTCTGGGCAGTGGTCAAGCGGAACAAAGTGGGGCGACGACAAGCCGCAAGAAGTGATTGACACTACAACTGTAAGTTTTATACACAGTGGAGCGTGTGGGGCATTCGTTCATGGACTTGAAGATGAATTCTTAGGTAAGTGAAACTTACCTAAAGTCTTTTCCTTCTGTTAATATTTGATGAAACTAGAGGTTCGAAGTGCAACGATTGATTCCATGTGTCAATTGGGTATCCTAAGCCCCCAGTTTGCCAACCTCTCTTTGGACTTCATGGTTGATATGTTTAACGATGAAATCGAGGACGTGAGGTTAAAAGCCATCAAGAGCATTGGTCAGCTGAGCAAGCTGATTGTCTTACGGGAAGACCAAGTGGAAACAATGTTGAGTGTCTTGGAAGTAAGTTTAGGCTTTTCGATGTCAGTGTTGTTAAACATAGCTTTGTCAAGGATTTGAATGTCGAAATACGCGAAGGACTGCATGACGCGTTAGGCTCCTGTAAACTGTCGACTACAGCGTGCTTGCAAGTTTGTGTAGAAAATCTTCTTGAAGATTTAAAACGTTACCCCCAGGTATGTATACAGTTTGTTCCTGAAGAGTAAAAGCTTGTAATAATCGGTCAACAGGACAAGGAATCAGTGTGGCGTTGTCTTCAGAGACTTGGATTGAGTCATCCTGAGTTAACACAAGCTCTGGCACCGGAACTGTTAGTGGTGCATCCGTATTATGATATTTCAGAACCGGACGTCGAAGACCCAATGTGTAAGACCAAATTGACTAGACTGGTAGTTATATGTGTAGCAAAAAGTTTTAACATATTTTTTTCCGTTGTTCGCAGACGTCAGTATACTGATTCTTGTGTTTAATGCCAGTAAGTCGAGGAGTACGTTAACAGCATTGTTTGAAGCTCATACGACAAAACACTACAGCTATCTTAGAGATACCATGCCACATCTAGTGCCTTGCATTCCAGTAAAGAAGTCTCAGAAAGCTTGAGTTTTTCCATAACGCGACTTGATTTAATAGCTCCTTGAAAATGCCAGTCCGATTCTCCAGCCTAATTTACCCAACACAAGAACAGTCGTGAACTCGATCTTGTTGCAGTTAATGACATCTACGAGGTCTAGTGTTGAACTTTGGGAAACCGCACGCCGCGATTTAGCAAGTCTGTCAGCCATGGACAGTTCCATTGCCCACGCAGCTGACTTTATCTCCACTCGACTTGATTGCCATGTCTATTTGGCGAAAGTGCGTATGATTTTTTTAAACACTTACATTTAACTGTTTTACTGTCACAAACAGTAAGTAACTAACTACCATGATTTTAATTGTATCTTAGGCGGTAGCCAACCATAGCTGGTTAAACCCTTCTGGCCTAGGTGCGCATCAAGCAAGTACGCTTCGCAGTCATATGGACCGGTTAAATCAACAAGGCTTGAGGTATAATATATTACAGTTAAGGCCCCGGTATACACACCCGTCTTATGGGCGAATAACATGGGGGATTCGGGGGATGGTTTCTCAATAATGGTTCTGTAAATTTCAAATAAATGTTGACAGTAAAGTTGTTCTTAATAATATCTAGTGCACATGTTTGAGACTTTAAAAATATGATTTAATTAAATTTTAAAACTGTAGGAACTTTTTGACACATTGTGAAAAATTTCAAAAATTTAAAATTTCGCTTTCTTGTGCAGTAGGTACGTTTCTTCTTTATTTTTCAGTGAAAGCAAGATTCAAATCGGACGAGTAGTTTTCACGAAATCATGACTAGAATTCCCACATTTTAGTAAATGATTTCGTAAAAACTAATCGTCCGATTTGAATCTTGTTTTCACCAAATAAATGTAGAAAAAAATACCTACTGCACAAGAAAGCCAGATGTTAAATTTTTCAGTATTTCAAAATGTAAAAAATTTCGCCTAGAGTTTTTAAATTTAATGTAAACATATTTTTAAAAAATCTCGATCAAGTGCACTAGATATTAATAAGAAAAACTTTACTGCCAACATTGATTCGAAATTGACTGAAACATTATTGAGAAACCATCCCCCGAATTCCCCATGTTATTCGCCCATAAGAGGGGTGTATATACCGGGGCCTTAATGAAGGCTCGTATAAAGCTGTAAACCTTAGCTAACCACTATGCCTAGTTTCTTTGTAACTCCAATGCCCAAAGCACATCATTCCAGCAAGTATTGTATATTGTGCGTGTTTGTATAGCCAAATAAATTGGCAAAACATAAGTACGGCCAGTACTCAGTATTTGAGTCGGTGTTTACTAAACCTGTTTCTCAGAGACTGCCCTTATTAACAAGTAGTTATTGACGATATGTTTTAATTCACCCAGCACTCCCAAACACAGTGTGGGGGAGTTTTAGCCACCACCCCCTGAAATTTTCATTGAATTAATGGTGGGTACTAGGGAAACTCCCACCTCCCAATCAAAATCCTGCATATTGTCCTGTCGCAAAGCATTGGTGACCCTTACGTACGGACTCACTAAACCTTCAATTATGTTTGACAGTTTGCTTATTGATGAGATTCCAGTTTATTGTTCTCTGTTAGTTATGTGTTGCACAAAAACATGTTTTAAGGCTGGAAGAAAATATTTAATTTTAAAGATTATTTATTTATATTTCATATTTCATCGGTAAAGAAAACTTTGGTGTCATTTATAATATCACGAAACGAGTTCGTCAAATAAATCCTTAAGAAATACTTTGTATTGCCTTGATCATAAAGGTAACATATTTTAATAGAATTTCTTGTGTAGGTTACAGTATTTGTTCTCGGGATTGAAAGCAGCAGAAATTGCAGCGGTCCAGGCAACGAGATTGCTAGCTTTGTCGTTGCAGCTTGTCTACATTGTCAAGGCTAGCAATACATCCGCACTAGGTTTGTGTGAACACCTAACCAAGTGTATAAATGCCCACAAAAGGTAAACTAACAGCAATTATTTCGTTAAAACTTAATTGTTGCCTTGCTCAGATTCATTGAGGAACATAAAGTTCCCGCAGAACCTTTCGTAAATTCGGTGGTCAACGAGTTGCGTCAAGTAGAAGATCCTAAACCAGGGATGTTGGCCAGGATACTCTTACCAATTCTAAAGACCGAGGTCAATAAGCTCTCCATCGTTATGCCCGAAAATGTAAATGTCACTCTAATAACGGATTAAAAGTCACACTTACGAGCTTTTGCTTCAGGTTCAGAAGATACGTGTTGAGATTCTGGAACCGACTGGTGAATCGGATTCGCCGAAGAAGTTTCTTGGAGGCATGCTGTTAGGAATTGCTGTTCACTGTCGTATTTTCCATATGGAAAGACCTGACTTCCTGCGCATACGTTTAAAATACCCGGATCAAACGAGCCACTCCTCCAATATTGCGAACACAGACATTCGTCGGTCAGTGAGCCTTGACGGAGAAGAATTCTGGCGATTGCAGACTACTGTTATGGTTTCCCATCAGGTGTGGACGGAATCATGCCAGGTTGAATTAAGTTTGATTCTTGACGTGGCAGACGCCGAACAAAGCACCCATGGGTGCCGTAAACCTAGAGGTTATTCTGATGATGGGTACATAATCGAGTTATGCAAGCCAGTACGCATATTAGTCTTGCCTAAGGGGATAAAGAAAGGTATATAAAGTCGTAATAGTCTCGGTGGCGTGTGTATTGTGCATTTTTGAATACAGAATCATTCTTTCACTTTTGAGTATATGGACTTTCGTTATGTCCAAAATCTGCGTTAATTGAACACGAAACACCTCCAAAATACTTTTGCTAAAATCCCGAAAACTACGCAAAATTCTGATTTTTAGAAACCTATTTTTGCTGTATTTTGTGGTATTTTTCAATACATTTCCACCCCCCAAAAATCGTATTTTTTGAATTTCCCGCAAAAATAGTGACCTCCCTCCAAAAATCGTGTCTTCCCATTGGTGAAAATTTGAAAAAATGGGCGTGGTCACGTTTTCGAGCTGGGAAGACTTTTTCCGGGTTATTTTCCATAAGAAACAATGTTGTGCAAAGGGGTCCCCCTTCAGAAATCGTGAAAAACTGGAGCAACGCCTTCCTTCCCGTCCTTGCTCCTCCCTAGCTGGTCCCTATCCCTCGTACTCGCTGCTATCCTTCTGTTTCCCACGCGGTTCGGTTTCCCGAACCACTAGGTACTCCACACTGGATAGGTGTAAGCACGATAGATAGGGACCGAGCCAGGAGAGAACTCGGATAGGGAAGGAAGGAAGAATGAGGATATAAACCCAGGAGGTCCTGGAATTTTTTCGTATAAAATAACCAAGCCAGAGCCGGGATCGAACTTGTGACCTCACGATCTCGGCGTTACCCGTTAGACCAATTCGACCTTGCAAACAAATGTCGAATATTTATATATAAAGAATGCAGACAGAAGCGCTATAAGCTAACGCCTTTTAAACTTTTGTGAGACATTCAGCGTAAGTATAATCGCTCCGGTATCCAGTGTATTAAATCTGCTTGTATAGAACCCTTACCGCCAAAGAGCTACGATCACGCCGTAGTTAAAATAATAATAATAATAATGAGAAGAGAATAATCGCTCCAATAAAAGCCAGTCCTTCAGGACTTGCCCAGCTAAAAATGCGATATGTGGTTGAGAAGCGAAACTTTCGTCTCAATATCCAAGTTGATATTCATGCCGAGTTTCACATAACCGTCGCAAGTACGCAACTAAAAAGCAATGTATTTGGCTATTGTTATTGGTAACTAAATAACACCGACACAATTCGAAGAATCGTATATGACCTACCAGTCGTGTGTGACATTCTTTGTTTTTAGTACTTCCATTCATAACATAGTTCTCGCTTCTAATGCTTAACACTTTATTCCACATATCCATCACAACCGTAACATAATAGTTTAGACAACAAACATGTGTTAAGGGAGGATATCCTGTAACATAAATCGTTAAACACAGCGGGTTACTTGCACTGATAACCTTGGTACAATAGCGGAATGTTGTGAACACCTAGTGTCCAAGGCATACACAGAAATATGTTAATGAATCAAAGACAAAAAAGCTAGCAAACCTAGTTAGAGCATCGGAATACACTCCAACACAAGCTCATATATGTACTAACTACCCAGGATGGATTTGGGCAAATTAACGAACCATTGCTTTCGTCGATAGAAATTATCCTTTCATATCATATGTACGACTCGGACAGAATTTGGAACGTGACACCAAACACGGCACTTAAGATTTACGTAACAATCTTAGATTTTGAAAATTATCGTTTGTGCGTCACTAAAATGGATGGAAACACGAAGGACATCGGTGATAAAACTTATCTGAGAAGGTGCAGATTGTTCCCTTTAGAAATGGAACAGTTACATAGTGCGACAGGTTTTTTTTACAACACATCAGTGCAATTATAACATATCAACTCACTATTATGTGTTATCTTATTTTCAATAAAATTCCAAATTATGTCGTAATATTTAAAAGAACCAGCGTATAGTGAAAAACAATAATCGAACCTTGCCATTGCTTTGAACGTTTCTAACCCCCATCTGTACCGAAGGCATGACTTTTACATGTTTAAACATCAGTATGAGCAACTTAAAACAAATACCTGCTTGATGTTTGATTTCTATTATTAAAATGCGAACCGGTATGCAATAGTTCTTGAATAATTGAAAACAAAGAAAAAATATATACTGGTCTAGATAAATTTTCATTTAGGTTTTACCCTAACCATCACATATCCTAGTTTTGGAACGGAAATGATTATTATACCGGTTAAATGGACACCGAAACGTGCCGAGTCTGACGGTACAGTACGGCTGGGACAAAAAGCGTGCAGGTTAAAGAGTACAGTCTAGAGAATAAGATGCTACTCGTACGTCACTAGTAGGAATGGCTTTTTTTAATTTTTCCCTTCCATGCCGGCTATAACATCTCCAATAAAAGTTAAGATTTTGTAAAATTGTGTGCTCCTCTTATTGCTTTGTCCGCGTCATTAGTTGCTGATGGCTTCTTAGAAGCTCTTCTACAACTGTAGGGTCAGCCAAGGTCGTTATATCTCCTAAGTTGTCGGTTTCCTCTGCCGCAATTTTTCGCAAAATACGGCGCATTATCTTGCCGGACCGAGTTTTTGGCAAACCACTGCATATCTACACAAGAGAAAAGTTAACAAAAATCAATTCTACACAGATTATCCATTACCTGAATAATATCAGGTACGGCGTACGCAGCAATTTTGTGTTTAATCCACATCTTCAATTCCGCAATACGCTCTTGAGATTGCTCACTTGTGTCACTTTTCAATATTACATACGCGTAAACACCTTCACCTTTGATATCGTGAGGAAAACCCACAACAGCTGCCTCGGCCACTGAAGGATGTTGCGTCTAAAAAGATAAGGAATAACTTTTTTTTTACAGCTCGCAAACGTTTGGCAAATAAATTACAGCGTACTGAGCGAAAACCGCTCATTCATTTGTTTGCTTTCTACCATCTCACATTTCCGTGAGTGTAAAAAATGATTGACAAGAATATACTTTCAAGACATTAATTATTTTTTTAAGTTTACTTACCAAGGCATCTTCGACTTCAGCTGTACCAAGTCTATGACCAGAAACGTTAATAACATCGTCCATCCTTCCGGTAATATGGTAATGTCCTTCTTTGTCACGATAAGCTCCATCGCCAGTGTAGTACAAATTTGGGTAGAGTTTATAATACGTGTCATGAAAGCGACCATGGTCTCCGTGAATTGTGCGAGCCATGCCTGGCCAAGGTGACTTCATACATAGCGCACCCTGAACATCATTGCCGGTTAGCTCTTGACCCTGCAAAACATGCCATTAGATTTCTTACGGTAAAGCGTACATATTTGAACTGCAGGTAAACTTGCCTTCTCGTCGACCAAGACTGGTTGGATTCCGAGCAACGGCCTCATAGGCATACCGGGCTTAATTTCAGATCCAGGATTGCTCGGACGCGGGCTAATGCAAATGCCTCCCGTTTCTTAAGAGATTAGAAAGAACAGAATATGAAACCTGCATATCAAACTCATTTAGTACTCGTCTCTGATCATTGCAGAGGGCAACGTAGTATACGGAAATTTAAGCGATCGAATAAAAAGGATAAAAACACCCAATAAAAAAGTTCGTAAAGGGTTATGCATCCAATTAAGACAGTTTACCTGTTTGCCACCACGTATCAACAACCGTGCAGCGTTGATTTCCCACAACATCGTGATACCAATGCCAAGCCTCAACGTTGATTGGTTCTCCGACAGAACCGAGAGTTTTTATTGACGACAAGTCGTGTTCTTTTACCCAAGATTCGCCTTGTTTTATCAGAAGACGTATTGCAGTAGGCGCACAATAGAAATGGTTCAGTTTAACTCTGGAGGCTGTGAACCAATAACGACCTGCAAAACAAAGCACAAGAAATTCCAAGTTTAGCACAACAGGGCATTTTGATGGGGAGAATAGTCAGCCCGGGCCATGACACTAGTTACAAGTTACAAAATTTCTGAACGCAAGCTACCTGGGTTGGGATATAAAGGTGTACTCTCAAAGAGTAACGTTGAAACTCCGTTCGCCAAGGGACCATAGACAACGTAAGAGTGACCAGTGATCCATCCAATGTCCGCAACGCAGCCAAATACGTCGTTGTCCTCCACATCGAAGACTAGCTATTCATAATAATGAACGAATGGAACGATATTTACTTTAATCTAGATGCTCCTTACAATTACTACTGAATGTAGAATGTACTACAAATAATCCGCTAAGTTAAGGCCCCGGTATACACAAGCCTCTTTTGGACGAATAACACGGGGAACTCTAGAAAAGGCTTCTGCGTAATGCTTTAGTATATTTCAAATCAATGCTTGCAGTAAAGTTGTTTTAATTGATATCTAGTGCCTATGTTCGAGATCTTTTGAAAATATGATTTTGTTAAATTTAAAAACTGTAGGTGAATGTTTGCGAATTTTGAAATACTGAAAAAAAAAATCAAATCTGGTTAACAGGAGCACTAGATATCTTCTCCCAACATTTTTTGGTGAAAAGACGATTCGAATCGGACGAGTAGTTTTTACGAAATCATTACTTAAAATTTGGTAATTCTAGTAATGATATCGTAAAAACTACTCTTCCGATTTGAATCGTATTTTTACCAAAAAATGTAGAAAGAAGTTATCTAGTGCTCTTATCTGCCAAATTTTAATTTTTTAGTATCTCAAAATTTGCAAAACTTCACCTACAGTTTTTAAATTTAATAAAAACATATTTTCAAAAGATCTCGACCACATACACTAGATATCAATTAAGACAACTTTACTGCAAGCATTGATTTGAAATATACTAAAGCATTACGCAGAAGCCTTTTTTAGAGTTCCCCGTGTTATTCGTCCATAAGAGGTTTGTGTATACCGGGGAATAATGATTATGGGGGAAAGAACTATGAACTAGACAAACCCATATTTAAAAGTTAGCTTTACAACAAGTTCACCACGAACGTTATCCGCAAGAGATATTCGCATATTTACCTGATGTGTAAGCGCTGCGTAGAGAATATATCCAGCTTGCGTGTGCACCACACCTTTAGGACGACCGGTGCTTCCTGATGTGTAGAGCATAAATAGTGGATCTTCACTGTTGAGAGCCTCTGGTTTGCACTCTCCTTCTTCGCATACTAGCGCCTAAGGTTTTCTTTAACGACGCAACTGCTACAACAAAACAAATATGTACCTCTTCCAAATTTATAGTTTTTGCTCCCACGGTGAACGGAGTATCAGTATGCTTGGCAACGATCACATGTTGAACACAGTCACACTGCGCCACGGCTGTATCTACGCACTTTTTCAGCTGAATGTGCTTCCCGCCACGCAGTCCTTCGTTAGCAGTAATGACTACTTTCGCTTGAGCTAGGACATAAGGTGCACAAAGTTAGTGAGTACATGCTAATTAAGTTAAAGTTACCATCCATTATTCGGGAAGCCAGTGCTTCAGCACTGAACCCTGCAAAAATCACGGAATGCACAGCTCCAATACGCGCACACGCCAACATCGCCGCTACAGCTACAGGACACGTGGGCAAATACAACGCCACACGATCGCCCTTCACAACGCCCAAACGCTTCAGCAAGTTTGCCATTTTATTCATCAACCGGTAAAGCTGTCTAGTGTACGAAGAAAGAAACAATTTTTATTGAGAAGGGTATCACACACAAAATTGCTGATGAGCTTACCCATAAGTAACGTTTTCCTCTTCACCGGGTTCATCTTTATCCCAGATCAACGCTATCCTATCAGGGTTTTTCCTGTAATGGCGATCGACGCAATTTACTAAAGAACGATTACAATCATTATTATCCGTACAAAAGAAAAACTACAACACAATCCATCACGTTTAAAACTTTTTCGCAAATGCAACCATTTTATAACGTTATTCCCATTGTATGGGACAGAAATTTCCTACGAAGGCTTTCGACTCTACCTTGGGCAGTACGAATGCTTTTTATTTCGTCTTCCAACAAGAGTTCGGCTAGCTGCCGTCTAGTTAACAGTAGTTTAATTCCTACAATAGGTTTAGAGCATACCAATTATAACAATTCCCCCTTACGGACGATTACATAGAAAACTCGTATGGACGAATTAACTCTTATGGACGGATTACATAGAAAACTAGCATACAATTACAATTTTCATGGAGGATCCCAGAATTTTTTCCACGGTTTCTTGGCAAGTATACCATTTTATGTTCTAAGGCTCCTTTCAGTTTAATTGCTGGAGTACGTGGCGATTATTTTCCAGAATGGATATCAACTATAATTTAAAAAGACTACATCTATTAATTAAAGCGCAAAAAGGTTAAGTGTAGAACAACAATGTCCGGACTATTTTTTACACGAATAGCGAAGTCTAAATGTGAACGAAACCTGTCTTAATACAGGGCTACATCCGTCAGCGGAATAAAATTAAGCAGAAACGTCAATACTTAGACTATCAGATAACTAGTATTTAAAACGCAAATCCAAATAAAGTGCAAATTTTCCCGCCAGTATTAATTAATATAAAAAAAGTTCAAACTTAGCGGTACACCTTTTATACTGCTAGCGATTGGTTGAAGCCCCTTTGCCAGCTAATGAATGTCAATCAGTCCCAATAGGCTTAATTAGATCTCATTTTTACCCCTTGTATTTTTTTTTACTTGCTCCGCATAGTACGCACATTTCATTCAAGGACAGTACCTCCTGAAAGTCTTCCTATACTGCACTGTAAAAATTTATTTTGTGAATTTACAATGATTCGTTGTGCAGCAAAAAATTACAAGGACTTCACTGTCAAAATAATAAAAAAACTGATTTTTTAACCACGAATTTGTTGTAGAAAAACATTTTAAAAGTATTCTTACAGTAAAGTCCTTATAATTTTTTGCTGCAATTGTAAATTCGCAATTTTTTTTACAGTGTGTACGCTCAATGGATACCTTCGTTGCGCACAAATTTCAACAGCACACACCAGATTCGCGTCCCTTGAATTGGATTCGCGAATTAATCATACGTAATAAAAACTAGTCATACGTGTGTTAATGAACAATTTTAATCAATTCTGTGATACAATGCAGTATAAGGAACCCTTGAGTTCACGACTCTTTGCGGGAATAAAAGAAATACTTACGTACCGCTTGGCAAGAAATGCAAGAACATGGAAAGAAAATCGACAGCTTCCTCAGCATGGATATGTGCTAAACGTGATCTACGCGACGTTTCACGTCTTCATCGGAAAGAGGCATAACACTGAACGTTTTAATTACCTCTGTAATATTCATAGTTATTCTGTCCCCACGTATGTCTACAAGATGAGTTCCGCAAGTAGCAAACTCAAGCGATAAACACTTATATTGTTCAACGATGAATGGACTACGATCTAAGATAAACAACTTGGCATATGGAAAATATCTTAATCGAGCCTTATCTGTAGTGTATTTAATGGCTTAAATCGTCCTCATTCAACAAGTAGTAAGGTCTAACAAAAAGGTCTGTCCCTGAAGTGAAACTTAATGCCGTAAGCTGCTCACAATATCAGAGTTAATCAATCGTCTGTTAATGTGCCTGTTCGAATACTTGAGCATGAAGAGTAGAGAAAGTTACTGATAAATACTTTTCTCGACTGGAGAATAGATAAAACTTTCATTTAATATTTTAAGCCTTAAGACACCAATGTGTTACTTAACAACAAACCCCGGGGGTACAGTTTTTGACACATGTTTATTCTTAGAAAAAACGAAGCATACTTTTCACATTTTCCATCACGAAATCCACTAATTCGCAAGGAAAAGAAAAATTAAAATTCCTTTGCGAGGCTCCAGACTAATTTTGGCTCCCTTTGGTGAACGACAATAGCTGACCTTTTTCATTAGTTGCTACAGACACTTGCAGTACAAAATTTACATATGATAAAAAGGCCTTTCAAGTGTCCTTGTCAACTATAATGGTTTATTGTACACAGCATACTGGTTGAATACGTTGATCCCTTCACTTTTTCGTCGAAGTGATGGTATTTATTTGTTAAAATAGATCGGATATTCCCTAACTATTCATTTCACATGAGACTTCGTCTTCCCGAGAGCCGCATCAGCTCATTGGTGTAATTAGGAATCCATTACAAAAAAATTTTTGAATTTAATAGCAAGAAGAAAGGAATCAATTTTACTGTTAAAAGGTGCAACTTACCAGAAACATTGATCTTTCCACCTTTGAACCAAGCGAATTGTCCCTTGGTCATATCGCATTCCATTACAGATGTAAAATCTTCTATCCATTCCAGGCGAGTACGCGCCAAAGTGCCCCAGAATGCTTCAGGCTGTCGGTGAGAAAACGGGAAATAGATCATGTAACCAGGCGGATATGTTGTCCAGTGATAATAGGAGTTCAGAGTTGAAACGCCGAGATCTGAGTAACTACAACTTGTGTACCACTTACTTGAGGTTATTTCAACACTGCATTAACCAACAAATAAGCCTTGTAGTGTCCGTTAATGACTTATTTTGTGAAAGAAGATACTTAACGCAATTTAGGTCTACCAGCTACTAATCGAAGAACTCGTTCACCTTGACCTGCTTTGGC
The DNA here is from genome assembly GCA_020615345.1 of Triops cancriformis. NCBI lineage: Eukaryota > Metazoa > Arthropoda > Branchiopoda > Notostraca > Triopsidae > Triops > Triops cancriformis. The sequence goes on from JAHZNP010000139.1 coordinate 51,273, forward strand.
GCAGGACAACACCGTAACACAGGGTATTCTACTATTAATCTATCCCTGGCATTGTCAGTGACCAGTCTGTTACAATACAATTTCAATTACCTCAACTGTCAACCGATGCTAGCGTAAGTACTGTAGGCAAATGTTATAAACAAAATAAAGCTATAGAGAGGAGCAGAGAAAGGCATCCTAATGCTTCAGCGCGTGTTATTATGCTATGAAAACATGCTGTTACACAAGTCAAGTCTTAACAATATCCGGTTAATTGGTAGAATCGAAGATTTCCTGTTACAGTTGCTAATACCGAAGTTTTACTCTTCGAATCAGCCCATTATATTGAAAAGGCATAAAGAGTTATTTACTACATTACTATGCTAACGTAAGTTTACAGCTCAGGAATAAAATGCCAATTACACTCTTGGAGAACAAGTAAGAATAGTAGCTGCACGCATGTAAGATAATTTATAGGCTAGACCCGGAAGTTTAACGAATTGAGCTATTCGATATCCAAAGGTAAGGTGCTCTCTTTCCACTTCATTAATTTTAACCTACCTCTTTCAGGCTGAAGTTGTGTAGCTCTTCGTAGGTTTTGCATGAAGGAAGTAATTTAGACACTTCAGGAAATCGAGCACTAATTATCCCTGAAGCCATGACTGTATTCCACGTTTTCCACAAGCTAGAATAGATCTATTCTGTGACTGATGCAGTGACGGTAAACTCGATCACTGCTTGGGAACGAGCAAGGAATGAGCACCAAGGGGGCTTGATAACCGGTTCCTTGACATGGATTGGATTTAAGCTGAGCTAAAGAATCTACGCCTTCTTCCCGGATAACCCTGTTATGAAAACCGGACCGCTGGGTATTACTCGATGGCTGAACCGCGAGCCTTCCTTGCATGGCGCCCTTAAAACTTGAATTTAATAGGCTTGATTTAGAACACAACATAGCGTAATTTGGGGGAGACTTTACCCCAAAAGATCCACATATTGCTTAGCGAGCGCAAACGCTAATTTTAATCGAGTTTCGTAGTTATTTTTTTTACTTCGTAGTGATGTAATTTGTATAGTACATATTCACATGTGTTCGATAGCTGTGGTGGTTAGACTGCAAAATTACGGGGGGATTTTTTTTAGCCCTTTCTCTCAAGTTAATGTACTTGAAATGTTATATCTATACTATTTGTTGTTTATTTCAAACTATATTTGTTTATATTTCTTTTAACGCGAGAATCAAATTAAAATATCTAGTGAAGAGCTTGAAGCTTCAAGTTTTTGGATTTTTGTGTCTCCAAGAGTAACGTACTAAATTAGAGCTATTTTGCACTTTGTATATCTTTATATCTCGGGTTATTCATTTATTGTTACTTTTTGCATCCCGTGTGGTAAATTCTTTTTCAAACCCCGTGGAGATGCCGGGGGGCGACCCGCGGTGCGGGTTTGGTTAGCCCAGGGTGCATTATTCATCTACGATGCATTGCACGGTTGAGAGCGAGTCTGTTTGGGTTTGGGTACCTAACATACGTTAACAATGAAAGTCACGGTAACTACTCTGACAGACGATATTTTCAATTTCGACATTAGTGAAGACTTGGAATTAGATAATTTTAAGGCTTTCTGTGCTGTAGAATCAGGAATTCCATTATCGGAAATCAGCCTAGTTTTCAATGGCCGTCCGCTAAGTGGCTTGTCAAGTTTGAAGTCGTTAGGTGTAAAAGATGGAGACGTCATAGTGCTCCAAAGAGGACAACCTGCACAAACGTCTGGGAGCTTACCCCAGCTGCAAGCAACCCCAAACTTAGGTTTGTCCCAACGTCCCAATTGAAATGACGCAGTGATTAAATCTGTTGTAGTATCTGTTTACGCATCAAAGTTCCTTATTATAAATTGATCGGGTAGAAGCATCCTAACATTAAATTCTAAAGTTTGATATGTCATACTTCAAGAATAACGTTTTTTTTGTGATCATCAGAGATATGATTAGACTTAATTTCCTACAGGACTTCCCGCTTTGGACTTCAGCAGTATATCCCTTCCCTCCCGCAGTGCTAACAGACCTACAACAAATGCACGGAGCAGCCAATCTGGAAGACGGGAAGACAATCCTGCTTTCATCAGGGATATGTTCTTGGCCAATCCCGATCAATTGGCTTTGCTCAAACAAAATAACCCTCGCTTAGCTGACGCTCTTTTGTCCGGAAATGAGCGTAATTCTTTTAATTTTTTTTAGTACCCACAGCTTACATATATTTCGTTTTGTTCAACAGAAGAGTTTGTTAGAGTGTTAACAGAACAACAACAGGCCCGAGCGGAAAGAGAGAGACTGCGTTCTGCCATGCTTACTGCAGACCCTTTTGATGTGGAAGCGCAGCGCTTAATTGCCGAAGAGATTTTGCGGAATAATGTAGAAGCAAACATGGAAGCCGCAATCGAGTATCACCCCGAATCATTCGGCAGCGTCATAATGCTTTATATTGACTGCAAAGTAAACGGATATCCCGTCAAAGCATTCATCGATTCTGGCGCGCAAGCGACCATCATGTCAGCAGGCTGTGCTGAGCGTTGCAATATCAAACGTTTAGTAAAACACTTATCTCCCTGAGAAAGCTTTTAGGTGTAACTAGTGTGATTGTTTATGCAGGTTGACACTCGTTGGTCTGGCATTGCTAAGGGCGTAGGAACGCAGCGTATTATAGGCAGAATTCATATGGTCCAGATACAAATTAAGGACGCTTTCCTGCCAACGTCATTTTCCGTTTTGGAAGAACAACCGATGGATATGCTTTTGGGCTTGGATATGCTAAAACGTCACCAATGCCTCATAGACTTACGGAGGAATGTTCTGATCATTGGCACGACCAATACGGAAACGGCCTTTCTCACGGAAGCTGAACTACCTGAGTGCGCTAGATTGTCTGCCCAGATGGACGATGATTCTGAAGACAATCAACTAGCAAAAGCAATAGACGCAAGTCAGAAACACATGGAAGCTGCAGTGGCGTCAACCAGCTCAGGTATTTTGCTGTTAATCGTGTTACTTTATTTTTGAAACAACATCTAAACTTATAGCCGCTGCTCCGGCACTTGAGTTACTCCCGAGTGACAGATTTACGGAAGCAGATGTGACAAATTTAGTATCCATGGGCTTTTCCCGCGCTCAAGTAATTGTTTTGAATGATGAAACGGGGAAACAGTACGCCTCAAAGTCAAAAATACTCTTTTAGGTTGTGGAGGAGTTAAGAAGATTTAATGGCGACGTAACTCAGGCTACAGCAGCTCTGTTTGCTAAATCAATTAAATTTTAAAAATATGTATACGTGCTGAAATAAATCAGGAGGTGGACGAAATTCAAATACAATTTTTGTATTGAAGGCTTTGACGTCCTCTAATGTAAAATGACTCAACAAATGCCTTCACACAAGAACTTGGATTGATCACTATTCTTGGGAAATCAATAATACAAAAAAGCTATCCCCTCCGAAAAACTAACTCGCTCACTTCTTCTTCTGGCCAATGGGCAGGGCAATCTTCTCTACGGCTTCGTCAAAAGCGGGGTCGGTGATATTAAGCATCAGACTATTGGTGTTCAAGTAGACACGATTCTGGGAATTGGCAACCTAAATAAAAAATATTTTTAGAGTGAGTCCAAAGTATAGAAGTTTCCGCAGTATACAGTTCGCGCAATGTTCTGGGCGGCACGGATTTTCCGCAACTTCAGGTAACCTGGATTGAGACCAATTGACTGCCCCAAGTAATCACGGGAATTAAGGAAAATGCACGATGTTCTTAATAACTAGCGAGTCCACACTTACAAAACAGAACACTACAAACTAGCAGTGACTTATGTCCTGCATCCGATTTTTCAGCGTGCATAATGATTCTTACTCACCACGCTTCACAGACACAGTTTTCTCTACGTCCGGCCTTACAGCGTAATGCCCAAACTTAGGACACTCGCCAAGATTTCGAACGATAGAACGTATGGTTGTTATGGTCTGTTAAAATTTTAGTGTTCAAAAGGATATCATAAGTGCAGACGTGGCTTCTCCCTCAGCTTGTACGATTTTCTGCTGGCGTTCCTGGACCGCTTTTTCAACGAAAAAGGCTGCCCTCTGAGCCTCTTGCTGGGCAACTTGCTTGGCTTCGACGGCAGCAGCGTATTCTTTACTGAAGCTCAGCTCTGTGAGAGAAACGTCGTCCAAGATAATGTTAAAGTCACGGGCACGCTCAGTTAATTCACGTCGCACAAGTAGGGAAACCTGTATTGAGTTTCAAATTAGTCTTACGGTTTGTTACTGTAGCGAGAATTACTTGTTGACGTTGTGTAATAAGTTGTGAAGCATTAAATTTGGCGACGACTGATTTCAAGACTTCATTGCAAATGGATGGCAATACTTTTTCGTCGTAATCCAAGCCCAATTGCCGGTACATATCAGGTAGGTTCTCTGCATCTGGACGAGACAGTACTCGCAAGGTAATGTTAACCATCTGCAAATCCTTTGAACCAGTGGGCGAGGAAATTTTGCGAGGACGTGATCTTTCAAAAGGGCCGTAAGTTGTTCTGTTAACATGTTCGATCGTAACACTGCTTACCTAATATCGTAGATGATTGGGTAATGAAACCAAGGAATTCTGATGTGCAAACCTTCAGGGTAGGTTTCATTCTTGACACCACCTAATCTGCTAAAGATGATAGCTCTATGACCACCGTCAACTAAGAAAGGATACAGAAACGGTACAAAATCATGACAATGTGTTCAGATGGAGGAAATCGTAGTTATGCATACCTGTGTACATAGACTGAGAGACTCCATAACCAAGAGCTCCCACAGCAGCCAAAACTTTCAGGCCGGTGCCTAAACCTTTTGGTCCACCTTTTCCAAGTTTCCCAGCCAAATCATTTAATTTACTCTGAGCCATTTTTTCACGAATGTAGTTGTGGTACCACGCCGCAATGGATGATGGAATGGGAAAGAAAGAAGGGCGACTCCACTTACGAAGCGACGGCAGCGGCATCTATACACAGGCCTTTTCTCTTATATAACGACAAGCTTCGCGCTTTACCATTTCCCATAGCTTAAAAATTAATTTTCATTGGGTAATATCATTCATATTTTATTGCTTTTATTTTTAAATGAGCGATAAACATTATGAGTTGGGTATTGTCCATTTACTTTTAAAGGAATGGATAGAATGTCTCACTCCCCATTTTTTGGCTATAAAAGAAATATAGGTAAGAAGAATGTGTCGCTGACAGTCACACGACAAGCTCGACTCATTCATCGATGGTACTGTGACGGTAGACATCAACCACAATAATTAAAATTATTTAGAGTGTGCATAATAATTGAAGCGAGCATCTTCACAATTAAGATGATGCCTTCCATGGCCTCCGTGAAGAAGGCCACTCGAATAGCCACTTTTCAGTTTGCACTCGAATGGACAATAAGAAGGGGCGTGCATTTGAATGTAGATTTTATTTCCTTGGACCGCAAAAGTAAACATCAAATCAATTCACATCTCATCTCAAATATTACGGGCTTCCATCCATGCGCAACAGACGTCCATAAGTTGCAAGTACTCATCGGCTCCGTCAATCAGACGTTGATCGCACACCTATAAGTAATTCGGTTTTGTCACATTTAGTAAAAAAAATAATATTAAAAAACAACAATATTGAAAACAACACGATATCGCGAGAAGCACTGGGCTAAAGCTTGACACTGTGTGGGACATACATAATGACGCGCGCACATAGTGCAACTTTTAGCCAAATCGTTACTGCAACTCTGTTAGTTCGCAGAGTTGCATTGCACTACAAACTGCGTCGTGTGGGCATACCCTAGCCAGACACAATCAGTGAAGTTGCGTTTACACAAGACGACTTTCGGAAGCAAGATCCAAATGTTGACTTTTAATTAATAACAATGATTTTCACAAGTGTGGTTATGATTAATTAGGATCGCTTGCTACGTGAAGTTACGCATGGAACTATGCTAAACAATCCGTATGAGCAGGCTAGACAAGCATAATTAATGTAGGAACTTACTGCGAGTTTCTCGGCAAGAACCGACTTCTGTTTGTCACTGAAATCTGCTCCTTCAACCAGTCGCTCTTGCAGTTGAAGTAAAAACTGATAAGCCGAAAAACCTTTCTGCAGGAAGGACGCCACTTGCGACTCACACTGATCATAAGTTCCCTTCATGCAGGATGAAATTAAATCCTCCAATACATCTAACGGGATAGTCTAAATTCAGAAAAAATCGTTACTATTTTCATATAAGAATCCAGCATAGGAGTAGATTACCCCTGTTATATCGTACACATCATCAGACACTATGGATCCTTGTTCTTCGTCGCTTGTGCCACGTGGGTGCAAAGCAGACAGACACTGTAATGATGTAATTGCTCGACGGAGATCACCTTCGCAGGTGTCAACAAGTGTCAGCAAAGCCCCAGTGTCGCATTTCAAGTTTTCCGAGTCACAGATGTAACGTAAACGGTTGATTAACACGTCTCGACCTAGTGAAATTCGAAAGTTTGTTATCTCTGCAATGAAAATCATTTCTTTGCGTTCATACTGAGGGGCTTGAAGCGGAATTTTGAGCAACGCGATGTCAAGGGTTCGATAATTCTGGACACGTAATTACACACGAGACAAAATCTCGTGGACTTTGTCTGACTTTCCATTGTTCTCCTTAAAGCTGCTTGGGCGGCACCCGTCATGGAATCGGCTTCGTCCAGAATTACTATTTTGAACGGAGGACATCGACGACCACTGGAAATGGAGTAGAGGTTTCAAACAGACATTTTTAAAGGCTGTAATCTTATTATAATCTTACTCCTCGCGTACTCCACTGGCGGAAAGTTGAGAAAAATTCTTCACTTTTTCCCGAATAACTTGAATACCTCGCTCGTCGGACGCATTGAGTTCTAAAACCCGCTGATGATACAGGTCTCCGAACAGTTCTCTTGCTGCAGCCAAGATTGTGCTGGTCTTGCCTGTGCCGGGGGGCCCATAGAAAAGAAGGTTGGGAAGATCTGCCCCTTCCAAAGACTTTTTTAAGACTTCTACAACTTCTTCTTGCGAAGCTACATCTTCAATTTTCTTTGGGCGACTACACATATAATTGTAAATGCGCTAGTACATTGTTGTAAGGTTTTCTTTTACTATTTTTCAACCCAGGGCAATAATCGCTTTTTGCTAGTGTCGCCTCCTTTTTTAGGCTGTCGGGAACTATCTTTGTCCTTGGATGACAGTTTTCCTGTTTTCAAGAAGGCGTCCATGGCTGTAATCAATAATATTTTGAACAATTTACATTACACGAACAAGAACATAAAAAGAGGTATTAATTTCGTTGTTACTTTTCTTTTTTAATATCGATAAAAGATGATTGCGGAAGCCCTGCAATTAAACTGAATTATATGCGACGTTCTGAAAGCTATCTATTCACATGGGAGTTTTTCTCCGGCAACCGGTGTGTGAGGTACCTGAAACAGAGTAAAGTTGAACAACATAGATAAGTTAAAGTGTTTTCATAGAAAACAAATATATCTCAGTAATGTATAACTATTGTTACGTTATAACCTCGCAAGACGCAGCCTTCACGAAACAACAAAAAATTTCCCGCTTTAAAAGTAAGGTAAACAACGCAAACCGCGATTCACAAGTTTGCTTTCCATTTCCACCCGTTGACGTTATCGACATAAAAAAGATGCCGTAAAAGAGTAGCGTATGATAATCAGCTTGTTTAGACGTCAACATGGTTCTTTATACGAAAATGAGAGCATCTAGTTTAGTCAAGCTTCTCAAATAATCGTTTTCATTTGGTTTCCGAACCACTTAGATATAGGACACGTTACTTGGTAAAGCCTTTTTTTGCTTTAGTAGGCTGACATGAAATCTAATTAAACGTGAACAGTTTACGGACAGGAGACCATTTTAACAACACACGAAACCGTTGTAACCTGGAAGAAAAATATGTCCTGGCACATTTTATTTTACTTATTTTTTCGATTTCGGCGGTGAACGTCTATTTGAATTGTGCTTTGTCAAACACTAGTGCCCTCTAAATATTTCAGGCCTTGTTAACTGGATCACTGCTGTTGTGGCTGATCACGCGTCAGTACGGAAGGTCGAGTATTTCAGGTAAGGTCAGTTAGGACGTGTTCTCTGTGAGTGAAAAAATAATATAAGAAGCCCTTGTGATATCCCGGCTTTTTCTTCATAGCTGTTCTTGAGAAATTTATTTTACTTATAAAATACAAGGGTTCTGTGTCGCTGACAATTATTAAAAGTTATCGGTTCGTCGTTACGTTGAAATATAGCCTAATCACTCAATTTAAGAAGGTCGTGTTGGCCCAAAACTGTTTAAACTGTTCGATTAACAAGTTTCGTCGAATTTCCTTGTATAAATACCGTTCGCTGAAAACTGACAGAGCTAACACTAACAGATCATTACATTGTCGCGATTAAACGGGCCTATTCGGGATCATACATTTCTAGTTAAATCCTTTTTTGCTGATTGGATTTTCACGGGTGTTGATAAACTTAAACCTGTTAAGTTGCTATGCAAAAGGCAAACAGCATTTTCTCCCTGGCATATGCACAATAATTTCTTTTGCATTCACGCTTTCTATATTCGCACCATTTCTTTCGAACATATCCCTGCGAATAACGAGCTGTGATTATGGGGTGCCAATACTGTGGAAGGACTGATGAAATTTACGTCGAGTCATGTAACAAAATATGGCCAATTCTGTGTACAAAATGCGTGAAATTACACTGCAGCCCAAAAAGCGAACAGCAGTGGTTACAAGAATAAAAACATGTTCTCTGAATTCTGGCATGATTTACCATTGATTTTTCTTAGAGAATAATAGTAGCAATAGGCTTAAAATCAACTGCAGCGTGAGTATAATGAGGAAAACTATGTCCGGTGCTTTTAAGCTACCTAGCAAGGTGTCATTTTGCATACCGTCCCATTTCTAACCATTTATCGCCCATCCGCATGATAATTTTTTTTTTCGATTGTTCATGTAGGATAGTCGTCTCCAGTCCAAGCCTAAAATGGAAATTACTGGGGCTGTGCAAAAGTATGCCTGGGGTAAAATCGGCATGTCGAGTTTCGTCGCGAGGCTTGCTTCCCAACAGTCGCAAGTAGTTTCTGAATCAGACCCTTACGCAGAATTTTGGATGGGTACCCACCCCAGCGGTCCTTCGGCCGTTAGACAATCCGGCGAGTTATTATCAGCTTGGATTGCCCAGCATAATGAAGCATTGAGTGCTGGAGAAAAAGAGACATTTGCAGGAAATTTATCGTTCCTGTTTAAAGCCTTGTCGGTGAAAACCGCGCTTTCAATTCAGGCTCATCCGAGTAAGGTGAGGCTCAGAAAACAGTGCCTCGTAATTTAAAAACTTGCTTATTTCTTATCAACACATTGTATCTTACAGACCCATGCCGAAGAATTACACAAGCTTCGTCCAGATCTGTATAAAGATGACAATCACAAACCCGAAATTGTTGTCCCATGCTTTGGCCCGTTCGAAGCCTTGTGCGGCTTTCGTCCGTCTGATGAAGTGAAGGCTTATTTTAACCGTAAGAGAAACTAGTTTGCTCTCAAGAATATATTCCTTAATCTGGTTACTATATTTTAGTAATTCCCGAACTGGCGACGTTAGTGACCCAGAGTATTGCTAATGAACTACTCGTAGCGGAAAGTGAAACTGAAAAAGAGGAAGCCTTGAAAAATGCATTCACTGCATTAATGAATTGCCCTGATGAAACCCTTAAGAACGTGTCAAGCGCGTTTATGACTCGCCTCGTTAACGAAGGTATGCAAAAAAAAAATTGCCTACCGAAAAGTTTAACCGTCTCGTGGTGGAAAAGGGGAGAAGGTAGAGGACTGTCTGCCCGATCTCTATTTAAGAATTTCCGAAGATTTCCCAGGGGATATCGGATGCTTTTGCATTTATTTTCTGAACTATGTCGTTTTGCAGCCGGGAGAAGCGATGTTTTTAGGCCCGAATATTCCTCATGCGTACATCTCTGGTGGTAACTATCCTTTTTAAAAAATTAATATCCTTTTCTTAAGTTAACAAACGGATTTAGATTGTTTGGAATGTATGGCTTGCTCAGATAACGTAGTACGTGCTGGCCTAACCCCGAAATATAAGGACGTAGAAACCTTATGCAACATGCTGTCATACAAGCAAAGTAAGGCTGACGTATACAAGGAGCGATGGGTAAGGGAAAATGACTGGACCGAGTGTTGCACTCCTCCTGTTCCTGATTTCGCGCTTGCTCGTATAAAAGTAAGACAAATTTTTCATTCATTTGTGTGTTTTGACACGTGAGTTTAAGGTTGACACTTCTGGAGAGTTCGCATTGATCCCGCGACCCAACGCTAGCTTACTGATTGTGATTGAAGGCGAAGCCGAGTTGAATGGCGATAAGATTGGCTTTGGCACTGTACTTTTCCTAAGATGCGAAGAAAAACTCGTCTTGAAAGTTGGTCGAGACTCGTCATTCACTGCCTATCAAGCATTTTCCAACGTGTGACGTTGGAGGAATTGTGATTTTACCAAATATTTTTCTTTTATTCCCTGTTGCTCGTTGCTTTTCATGGGATTATGATATTCACTGTGCAATTACTAGTCTTCCTTTTCACCAATTTCGATTGTGACGGGAGCACCAAAATATATCCCTATAGTCCGTATTTCATATTCGCGTTGGATTAGGTTTCAACGCTTCTCACGTGAAAGTAATTCGCTGAAGGCGTGTCAACACGACTGGATGGCCGCAGTCGTTTTTTTAGCCTGCGTGTGTACACTTAGATCATGAAAAAATGAACAGCAAACACCCATGTCTCTTTCAAAGATTTTGTTATGTTTCACAAGGTTTATTGAGACGTCTACTGTGCAAGAGACACCGTATTTTTTGCGTAAGAGTGAAACCTGCGAATACGGAATACAGTATATATCTGTTGAAATAAAGATTTGTAACCGCGAACGCAAGACACGTCTCCTGAGGTAATTTAATTTGGATATATTTATATATACAAAATGTACATTTGGTTTAGCAATCAAATTAGACACCTTAACCATGTGAAAACTGTGTAAGAATGATTAAGGCACGACGAAGTTGTACGTTTTGCCAAAATTACCAAAGGAAAAAAGGTTAAGGCTTTCTTTACTACTTAATAAGTTAGTTCAGTATGTAGCTTGTCTGCTGCTTAAAGGAACACGCCGCTCAACAGGATATGCATGTTCGTCGCCGAAACTGTCCTCTGTCATGTCAGCATCGCCGTCTTCCTGACAATATCTGCGAAAGTACAATAGCATTAATTAGAAATTTTCTATTTGTTCGGTGCAAGCTGATGCACTTATAGTGTAACATCTTATGGATTATGAAGAGTAAGAATTTGCTAATTAGGCTACTGACTAAGTCACAGAATTAGCATGCCTTCAGACGCCCACGTGTCGCATTCATCTGAAGTGCGGGGTGGGGGAGTAGGTGGGGTCTAACTCAATGGTGCATCTACAAACTATACATGTCTAGCATGCCATGCTTCACATACTTACTTTTCGAATCTACTCCTCCTACTCATCCCCGGTTTTTGCTTCAAGTTCCCCTATCATCTTTCGTTTAAGCCGATGAACGATTGTCATAAAAGTACTCAATCCTAGTATACTTACATGTCATCCACTTGATCACTTCCACTTTCTTCAGCCACAAGTAATTCATATTCCTCAGCTGCATAGCGGTCCCAGTCTGACACCTTTGTTAGAAAAATGATAGTATACATTCCCCCGAAAGCATGGAGTAAATCTTACTTGTTGATTTGGATCCGTTTGGCAAGCGAATGGATCCCTTTGTTCATGGTCCAAAAATTTATCCAGATTAAAGAACGTATCGAAAAATACCGGACACAGTCTGCATTGCCGTAAATCCTTCAACGATATTTTACCAGGTATGGCTGGATTGACCATATCTAACATCTGTCAGAATCTTGTTTAAAGATGCCCTGAGAAGAAATATGGAAACAATACCTGACACAAACAATCTTCAAATGGCAGACTTTCTATGCCCAACGTCTCCATTCTTTGTAGCTGTTCTTCGTAGAAATACTCAAGTTCATACATGGACAGATATCCGTCGCCGTCAAGATCCATACAACGGAACCAATATTCGACAGCTGTAGGGTGACGTTTATCTTCTTCGGCAATCAAAAACCATACAAACTCGGTATAGCTCATCCTGTCTAAGCTACGTCCTTGTTTAAGCGTTCCTTGACGGTGAGGTCCACCTCTAGTGACCGCACCCGAAAATATACGGTCAATAATTCTCGAAGACAGGGCTAGAAAGAGACAGTTTTAATTTCAACCTAATGTGTTAAGAAAATGTTTCGTTACCGTGTTCATTATGCCGGGCGAGATCTTTCCGGTCTATGAACAGGTCATGGTCGCGATCAAGTTCCCAAAATTTGCAATAAATGACGTAGAAATGTTCATAACTGAAATAATCCGTAATTTGATTGATGTCTTCTTCTTCTTCGAGAATTCGGATAATGTCTAATAAATTGGAGTGGCGAAGTTCAGTTAGAGTGACGCGGCCCGACCATGAGCGATTAACACAATAAAAAATACGGGCGACGACCTATTTTTTTTAATTAAAGATATCGCAATTAGAATGTAAGAAAAAATCACTTTCCAAAGGATTACCGTGTGAATATAACGACTGTGAAATTCAGAGGCAGCTTTCAGAAAGGTTAAACCGGGATGGGATTCAACTACATCTTGCAATAACGGGATGAAATGATCTGGCAGTAAGTAGTTACTAGAGCTGTCATGTTTTTCTTTGGAAGAATGCGTCGAGTTAAGAATGAACATAAAACGTGAAGCTTCATCATGGTACAGACGTAGAACCCTGCCATTGTAAAAACAATATGAAAGAGTCTTCTTTATGCATTCAAGAGTAGTTTACTTCTGCCAAAATTCCAAGAAGACATCAGCGGTGAGGTAACCGAGTTTTTCTCCTCCAGCTGCGAGAAACAATGGCACTTTCCAATACAAAGGCAACCCGCATGCCTAATTAGAACAAAGAACCATTAAACTATCATTTAATTTAACAAAACTATAAAAACAACATTCCAACGTCTCTTTGAAGGCTTTTGTTTTCGCGCATAAAAAAATTCAAAAGAGCTTCTGGGCCAGTGTCGCAGCCAAAACTACGGCTGTTAAGCAACCTTGACACACATTGCTCAACCACTTCCATGTGCTCCTATGTGAAAGCTAGAAAGACACAAGGATCTTGAAAACTTTTAGATGTGGCCCACCTGTGCCGTTTTTGGTCATTCATCGTTATCCCCAATGTCACATCGACAAAAAAACACATATGAACAACTCGCCCAAGTAGGAAAACAGTTGAAAATTTTTTTTTAAAAATGTTGAGTTCCAAAACTGTCTGCCAGTCAACGAAGCGTTTGAAATGTTCAAACTACGAGACCAGGGTTAATTCTCACAAGAAATGAAAAAATCTTAATCCTCCGACCCCAGCCCTAAATCTGAACGACCCACTTGACTACGATAAGCTGAATTACACCCTTTCGAGCCAGACAACCTGCACCGACGTAATAACTTCCGAGTGCACTCCAAATTTTTTGACAAAAAGAGCACGTAAACGCTGCAGCGCTCAATAATCACACATAAATCAGGTAAAGTTCGGATAACCCGAATATTGGGTTAAAGCTGACCGATAACTTCTACATTCGACCCTCCAAGGCACGCAAAATGCGATCATAAAGAAATTTGAACGTTTCCAGGCGACATGAAAAAACTAGTGAGAAATTCGATGACCACTCTATACGCAAACTTATCCCGTTTAAATTTTTTTTACGTCATGGGACTTTCCTTGGCTAATCTTACCTAGATTCTAATATCGAACTTTCATAGCATTTTACACTTATTCACTTTGCTGAGCTAATCTGGGCTCATTTGAAAAAAATCAGATCTAATGTACAGAACGTGAAATAATGGAATAAAAAAACGATCAGACATTTTTAAGATTTGGATCCCGGTAGGTGGCCTTGGGGTCCGAAAGGAACTATATTACGAGTTATCCTATGTTCACACTGCGTTAACCTGTTACCCAGGTTAGTCTGTTTCGCAAAGGCTTATTTATTTATGTCTGGTTATTGTAGACTGGGTCACACAAAAGTCCACGTAAATCGAAATTTCCGTCACGCTTGAGTACTTACTCTGGGTAAGCCGCGTAGTGTGAACGTAGTGATACACGAATTATTGTACACCTAAATCGCCCAAAGCCATCATGGGTTAAGCTATCACTTTCCTTTTCCAACAAAAAATCGGATAACGGTCTGTGCACGAATAAGGTTATTCCCGAATATAACTATCTAAGAACAGTTGGACGCTCACATCGATTGTAACTCCAGATATTTTCTTCATTTTGTTATTATTTTTTCGTTTGCCCTTTTTACTTTGTTTTGGCTAATTTAACTACTATCTTTATTGTACTTACTACCAGGGGCGTATTTAGGGGGGGTTTGGGGGGTTCGAACCCCCCCCCCCCGAAATTTTGATTTTATAATGAGGAAGATAGGAGAATGACCAAGTGTCCAAAAAAATTGCATATTACCGCCTCCCCCCCCCCGAAATGAAATCCTGGTTACGCCACTGCTTACTACTTTTACTATTTTACTACTATTTTAGTTTATTTACAATTGTTCTGTTTTACCAAAACATTTTATTTCTTCGTTTTACTTATAAACGGTGTTCTTAAAAAATAAAGACAACTTCAACTTGCGGACATGAAAATAGAATGCTTGCAAGGGACCTTTGTTTGGAACGTGAACGTAGCATTCCTACATACAAATTTTCTAAAGACACGGCAGTTTTATAAACAAAACTTATTATTGTAGGCATAAAGCATACCTTGGCAATTTTTCCAAATTGCTGACGTGTAGCTTGGCTGCCCGGTAAGGCCTGGAAAGCCTGGGCAATACGTGACACTTGACCAGTATCCCCGCTGCTCGAAGCCGGGCGTCCGAATGGGAAATGAAACCTATTAATTACCATAATGAGATTCGTAAAAGGCCACTCTCTACCAAAACGTATTTAAAATGTACTTTGGTATATCGTTTCGCGTGTTAGTTTTCGCTTCCCGTCGAAGAGTGGATCCTGCAGGAACCAGTGACGTTTCAGGGCATGACGGCTGGTTTTCCTTATCCGGACTATTATAATTCTAGAAAAAAAAAATAAGACAAAACCAACGGTCAGAATTTATAAAGCCCACACACGATCCCTTGGTATAAGACTACAGACGAGCACAGACATAGCGAGCTTTCGTTTTCATGCATAGTTGTGATGCAAATCATTCAAGGCACGGAAAACACTGAAGGCGGTCAACTGTTTGAAAACGTTGTCAGGGAACCAACCTTATTGTACGATCGGGGTCTTTTGTGAATGGGAGGTCGGTAAGGAAACCGAGGACTGAGGCCTATTGTTTGTGACACGTGATGATGATCTAATAAACTGTCCCAGTCACCAAAGCCGAAACCAACCAGACGACTACTTTTCGGTCGTGGTCGGCAGTGTAAAATCACGCTTTGATTGACTCCTAGCAAGTTCGACTTATTGGCTGCCAAAAGCCTGTACTTGGCTTGGCAGGCCGGACACCTGACATGCACCATCTTGACGCTCTCTGTCACCGTATTCCCCAGCGGCCTGCAAAGCTGGCCTTATCTACGTCTGTGTTGCCTTTGTTCACGGTTTAAGGCACTCTCACAATTTTTGCATAAGCAACTGAGTTCTGCTGAAGGTTAAGGACGAATGCAAAAGGACTGTGTGCCCTCTTAACTTTATCACCCCCTGACGTGACGTCAGGCTGGTATCGCACTGAGTCAAAGATTACTTAGCACTGGAAAATGCGAAATGTCACACAGAAACACCAGCTCAGTCGATTGTTTAGAAAGCATGATCTAGGCTTCACACTTTTAATAAGACACTAGTAGTTTTGGGTATCCCTGCCAAGCACTCTCCGGGACAGACAGGTCGCTCGTTGGTCTCGTCCCACTCCTTCCAGGGTTCTCACCTGGCGGGGCAGTCAGCGGGAATAATTTTTCGAGTATGGTAAGAAAGGCGAGGCGTCGCTTTCGTGGCAAACGGACCCGACCATGCTCGCACGATATCTGCACAACGATTCTTGTGTGAGCATTTTACCTTTCGGGAGGAAACCGAAAAAGAAAGAGAAAGTCCTAGGTCTGCGTGCAATCCCAAACCGGTTCCATGCCTCCCTACTTGGGTTGGCGTCCTTGCTTCGAGGTTAAAATGTATATGTCCTACAACCCGAGCGACGAAGAGCATCAAATGTCTTGACGAGAAAACGTGGCTATACGAACAGGGTCTCGAGTAACGAGCAGGATAATTTTCTGGGAAATACCGCGTCTGATGAAACGCTAATTACTGTGGAAAACCTGTACTGATTTAACTTACACCGTGGCCACCTAAGCTGAAGAAAAGGGCACGTTAAGAACCTTGATCCGACGAGACACAAAAAAAAGGGGGGATAGGCTTTATCGTGACTTTTAATATCAGCTAAGCTATTAACACTAAGTAACACATAGATCTAACCTATACTAGAAGGTGTATAGTTAGAGATAAGGACTATCGTATTGCACAATTAAATATCCCAAACTAGGGATATTTTCAATGGCCTAAAATGGAAAGCCGCGTAAGTAGAAACCATGTAAAGAGGTACAATTCCTCTGGGAAAAAAATAATAAAGAAAATCAACTAGACATACATGCGAAAACTGAATTAACTTTTGCAGTTGTATAAGCAAATTTTCTGGCAATGACCGTATCTATTTCCTTAACGCTACAAGTACTAGTCAACCGTACACGGAATATTAAAAATTTCATTCAGGGCGGGTAACCTACTGAACATTGAGGAAAAAATGCAAATAAAGCTGTTTTCATTTTTTACGAGACCATACGCACGCACGTAATGTTGCTAAGGTTAGGTACTTTGGGTCACCTAACAGAAGAAAAGAAACGGCAACGTAGATAGGAACCAGCTAAGTCTGCTTGCCACACCTTCAAGCGACCGTCCACCTTAGCTCGCGATGGGCAATTTGCATGGAAATACCTTGTGAAGGATTTCTCGCAAGTGGCTGAGAATTTTAAGACTGCTTATCATAAAAAATCCTGATCCGGAACTCAATCGGTTCTTCAAACCGCCCCACGAATGGTTGACAGAAGCAAAATACCGATAAGATAAAAAGAGGCACTAAGGAAACGGAGTCATTCTGAAGTCTTAGAAAAAAATAGTGAAATTTTAGCAAAGAAAATATGCGACGAAAAAAATTGGCTGTCGCAATACTTTTATGGGGGGGAAATATCCAGCTTTACCTTAAATCACAATTAAACTGCGCAGTTACTTGCTAAGATTTGGTACAGAAGTTTTAAGTTACAAAAGGAATGATAATCGATTCGTAGGCTACACTGTAAAAAAAATTGTAAATTTACAATTGCAGCAAAAAATGATAAGGACTTTACTGTAAAAATACTTTAAAAATGTTTTTCTACAACAAATTCGTGGTTAAAAAATCATTTTGTAAGTATTTTTACAGTGAAGTCCTTGTAATTTTTTTGCTGCACAACGAATCATTGTAAATTCACGAACTAATTTTTTACAGTGTACGGCAGACATCGAAGTTCCGTGTGGAAAGGACAAGTCATACGTGTTGAAGGTTTCGTCACCATTGTCGTACAAACGTCGAAAACCTTGTGTGCTTCTTGTTTTCTTATATTTATTTATCTGTAGTTTGTCAATATGCCAAACAAACTGGAGGCTGGCGAAACATCATGGGACTGTTAGAGATCATTTACACTAACGATTTACCCAGGGTAATTTTCATCCATTTTTGTGCGCATTCACGGGGGCTCCCTTGACCTACAAGTCAGACCCGCAAGGTGGAAATGTTATGGACTAGTTTTCCCTCTTTAACTCGCTAGGCGACGCATAGGCATTCTGCAGTACTGAGAAAGATCCGAGGCAAAATTTGCGTCCAAAGGCGGCCCACGTGGTTTCGGCCTCACGGTAAATTTTTGTTCACCTTTTCAGATCCCAAGCTACCCTATAGCCTCTTCACTTAATAAAAAGTACGTTGACCTCAACTCCCGTCGTCTTGACTTCTGTAGCCGAAGCTCGGAATCAATGACGTCGCCACATTCTTTTTTTTTCTCCTGTGGAATTAATCAGTATTCCTAGCAGTGTTGTGTAATTATTACAAGTAATGATAATTTGTAATGCCAATTACTTTCTTAAGATAATTGTAATGTACTCAGTACATTTTTCGCTCCGTAGAAATGTAATGTAATGTACTCATTGCATTTTACTCTATCTAAAATTGTAATGTAATTTACCAGTAAATTTTAAAAGGCCAAATGACATTACAATTACAATTACTTTGGTTTCTTAGAGAAAAAGTAGAAAACCTGCAAAGAAAGGGGAAGGGGAAGAACTTGTGCTTTGGAACTTGGCTGCCTTAGATCGACTAAAGCGTGTTGTGAAATGGCTTCCGGTATGTAAAGTGTGAAATATTCATTTGACATTAAAAACTGATGTGTAATTAACCTACAATCCTTTTCATAACAGCTCGTCTAATTAGACTTACTTTACTTTTTGTATAGTTAAAAATTTAGAAAATTGGAACAGTTTTCAATGTAAAAAAAAATTCTTACCGAAAGTAATGGCAAAGTAATGCATTACTTTACAAATGTAATTGTAATGTAATAGGAATTTTAAATAAAAAGTAAGGGTAATGTAATCATATTTATTTTTGCCAAATTACACAACACTGTTGCTAGGAAATTTTAAATGGAAAATATGCTTCAATAGCACGATAGACTCGGGATATTCCGAGTGCTTCAATTTATTACTACATTAATGTGATTGGACTTAACTTTACTCCCACTGTCACAATGTAGCCGAGTATGCTGAACCGGTAAGACCCGGAAGTTTTTTTTTTTTTTTACTGACGCCACGGATGACGACGCCCTCTCAATATGACGGTAAGTTTGGGGCACACGACGTTAACTTGGGGAAAAGAAAGATAAGGTGGAGTCCCCAAAGCTAAAAGGCATAGAAAATTTAACTATGTATGTACACATCCCAGGCGACCTCAGGCGGAATGACATAAAAGAGAAGCCACGTAATTTGGGTTCTGACTCGGCACAACATGCAGTTTGGACACCTTCCAAAGATTCACTGGCTTTTATTCTAAAGTAAACTGTGCAATTACCATTAACGGACTTTCAAAAAAGCCCTGGAAAGCATAGACAAATTCTAGCACTATCTCCGAAATGAGAGTTGCGACAGAGTTCACTGCTGTTCACGTACAATTGTAGACGCAAGGTTTGTTTTGTAACAATACCTTGGTGTTGTACTCTACAAATTACACCATAATGTAACAAATACGAGAAAAAGGTCATAGTCGTCCATTTTCTAGCATTTTTAGTGATGATGACGTAAAATCCCAAATTTTCTTTTCTCGACTTTCAGGTTCAATAATAAGTTATGAAAATTAAACAAACAAATATGACATTCACACCGACAAAACTCGCATAGTTTGGGGTCAAAGTTCTCGAGGTAAGCCAGGTGCAAGCTTGGAAAGTTTCCTCCCATTTGGAATACCTAGCTCAGGCCTATGTGACGATTAAGGCCCCGGTATACAGAAACCTCTTATGGACGAATAACACGGGGAACTCTAAAAAAGGCTTCTGCGTAGTGCTTTACTATATTTCAAATCAATGCTTGCAGTAAAGTTCTCTTAATTAATATCTAGTGCCTATGTTTGAGATCTTTTGAAAATATGTTTTTATTAAATTTAAAAACTGTAGGTGAATTTTTGCAAATTTTGTAATATTTGAAAAAATAAAATCTGGGTAACAGGAGCAATAGATATCTTCTCTCAACATTTTGTTATGAAAATACGATTCAAATCGGACGAGTAGTTTTTACGAAATCATTACTTAAAATTTGGTAATTCTAGTAATGGTATCGTAAAAACTACTCGTCCGATCTGAATCGTAATTTTACCTAAAAATGTTGAAAGAAGTTATCTTATGCTCTTGTCGGCCAATTTTTTTTTATACATGATATATTTTTTTATACATGGTTTTTATACGAGATCGTCCGGTCCCGAGCCTGTGTAATAAAGCGGGGTTCCACTGTATTTCAAAATTTGCAAAAATTCAGCTATAGTTTTTAAATTTAATAAAAACATATTTTCAAAAAATCTCAAACACAGGCACTAGATATCAATTAAGACAACTTTACTGCAAGCATTGATTTGAAATATACTCAAGCACTACGCAGAAGCCTTTTTTAGAGCTCCCCGTGTTATTCGTCCATAAGAGGTTTGTGTATACCGGGGCCTTAACAATGGTGCAGCACGAATCTGCTCGTTATGAAAACATCTAAGCACACAGAATTACTAAACGTATTCTACCCGTTGGAGCTACTGACGTCCAAAAATCTTACTCTGCATTCCTATGTTTTTCTCTTTGCCATTTTTTCGTGAGGCAACCGTACTAAAATACCAAGTGAACCTCTGCTGAACCGCCACTTGAGTTTATTTTTTCCCTTCTCCCTCAATACGTTCAAGAATAGGACAAGAAAACGCCGCTTTCAAGCTGAAAAAGGGGAACCCATCCCTTAAACATGGGGTATCTTCTCTGCATACTATTTCGACAGCATTATGGTTTTGTTCTATGCACAAGCTTACGTATTACTGACTGGGCTATATTTAGTTCCAGGATGGAAGTTAACGTCAAACAAGACTCCGGCTCCGCTTGTCTGGTGAAACCAGTCGAAGTTGCACAGCTTTTAAAGTACTTGTAGGATCCTCTAATTTCTCTCTATATAAGAGAAGGCACACTAGGTTTTTACATAACAGCAATTTTTGATAAAAGAAACGCTATAAGCAAGACTACACAATTAACTAAAGAGCGTAATAATACGCAGTGAAACGCAACTCTCGTTAATTAATGACAGTGAAGGACCGAAACCGTTACGGTTTCTAATTCTTATTTGCGACAGTGATCATTTAGTATTGCTCAAGAATTTTCCTCTGAAGTTGTGTACCCAACTCCGTACACGTGTGTAACAAAATGTATAAATGCAGCCCTTTTCCCATTTGCGATTTCCATCTGTCTGAGATAACAACGAACCTTCTCTGGCAAACCGTAGTAACGGCCTACGAAACCGGACTTTCTAAAATTCCTAAACGTTACAAATATTCTCCCCTTCTTTCATTGCCCTGCAACCCAATAACGAACGACGTTCCCCCCTTGCATCGGAAGTCGCTCAGATCGCGTGCCATTAATCTTCTCGTGCCTGATGCTCATCACCAGTCGCGTGTTTCCAAAACGAGTAAAACAGGGGAGATGCACTCAAGGTAACGTTAGAATTGTAGTTATCCCTAGTTTACATTACGACAGCAATAAACTGCTCGGAATGTGACGCGAAACTATTCATGAGCCCTAGATTAAAATAGCCAACCAAGACTGCTCGCAATGCACAACAAAAATGAATGAAATGTCTTCGTGTCCGCGTTTTCCTTCAACCACGGTCGAAAATCTTTCATGGTTAACACTTAATGCATACCGTTGGAAATACTAACTTGCCACGCTGGGTAAAGGATGCGTTTATCAAAGTATACTGCCGTAGCTTGAAAGTTCCTAAATGTTGAACAGGAAGTACTTACACTGTAAAAAATTATTTCGTGAATTTACAATGATTCGTTGTGCAGCAAAAAAATACAAGGACTTCACTGTAAAAAATACTTGCAAAACTGATTTTTTAACCACGAATTTGTTGTAGAAAAACATTTTAAAAGTATTTTTACAGTAAAGTCCTTATAATTTTTTGCTGCAATTGTAAATTTACAAAAAAAAATTACAGTGTAATGGCAACTCACTGAATTTCGAAATCGCACAGTGCTACCGTAAAAATCGCCCTATAATCAGCTTGGCTTTTTTCTGGTAAATGTGTGAGTGTGTGCGTCGCGTGCCAAAGAGATTAACTAACTGGTACATTCTTTAATGAATGATATCTTTCATGAATTATATCTATGAGAAGGTCTAAATTCACCGCCAATTAGAACCGTACGTCACTTACAGAAGAGTTAATCGCATGCAGCATGTTATTCTCGATAGCAGACAAAGATCTGATAACACAAGCGAGTAAGCAAGCAAAGCAGAAAGCATTAGAACATATATTACCGCTGTTCTGGTTTGGTAATCACCCAAGGAAATAACCCGCCAAAACTAAAAGAAAATGCCGCCGTAGTCAGTTTCTCAATTAAGCTTCCGTAAAGTGGACTAGAAATCATTAAAGCCACCTGGAGTAGACATGACTATTCAAGTTGACTGGTTCAATTCGAGGTCTCGAGGCTAGGTTGGCCTTGGGGCACCGATAAACGGTCAACTCACTTTTTGTGTCACTCGAAAGCCGTTACAACTATCATACTAATGAGCTCGATGAATCACAAATGAATCAAGAACGATACAAAACTCCTTTCCAGCTTACGACGTCAGCTGTCACGTTTACAACCCAGAGCAATGCACACTAAAACAGAACGAAATCTCGCACTACACTGTATAATACCATTTTGTGAATTTACAAAGATTCATTGTGCAGCAAAAAAAGTACAAGGACTTCACTGTAAAAATACTTACAACAATGATATTTTAAACACGAATTTGTTGTAGAAAAACATTTTTACAGTATTTTTACAGTAAAGTTCTTACAATTTTTTGCTGCACTTGTAAATTCACATTTTTTTAACAGTGTAGCACGATAACTTTTCTACAATGACAGTGACGCTGAAAACGCTGAAAACTGACACAAGAAAAATTCGATTACGCTCCTTCAAAATTACAAGCGTTCCCCACCCTCCCCTCCCATTTAAAATCAAGAAAGATCCAATCTCCCTGTTCGGTACACTGTAAAAAATTATTTTCTGAATTTACAATGATTCGTTGTGCAGCAAAAAAAATAAAAATACAAGGACTTCACTGTAAAATACTTTTAAAAAACTGATTTTTGAACCAAGGATTTGTGGTAGAAAAACATGTTTAAAGTACTTTTACAGTAAAGTCCTTATAATTTTTTGGTGCAATTGTAAATTTAAATATCTTTTACAGTGTACTCCACAACTTGAAAAGCCTCATACGTTGCTCGAAAAAAGTTCCTATTTTTTTTCTCCTGGGTCTACTCCAGTTTATAAACCGGTTTACCAATGCTTTGTATACCCTCTCGAACGCAAGCATAAAAGTGTCTCTGATTAATCCAGCACATATTAGCAGGTTGGCAAATGCAGGAAATTCAGACAGACTGGTCGACCAAAAGGGAAAGGCAGTCCGTTAAACGCGCCGTGTTAGCTCCACTAAGCAAAGAACTCCTTGAGTACCGGCAGCTTTACTGATGCGTTCAGGCGAAAGAACCATAGCCCCACAGAAGATAGAACTCCCAAGAAAAATGAAGCTGTGCACTAACCTGAGTCTTTAACTGCATGTCATTGCTGCTGTACGCCGGAACGCTCTTCTTTTTCTCCACCGGTTTCAAAAAGCCCGTCTTGTCGCGGAATTCCGCCACGGACGGGGCCTTTTCAAACAAGAGCACGCGCTCGGCCACAGACCCACGCGTCAGGAACGGTCGCACCGGGACGCCGCAAGCATTCGTCGCTGGCCCCGCTCCTCCGCCTCCTCCTGCGGCCAGCAAGTTGTCTTGCTGCAACTGCTGTAAACTTCGCTCGCGCAAGTGCTGCTTTTGCTGCACCGTCAGCTCAGGATGCGGCAGACTGGCCGGGGTCGCGCTACCGGGTCCGTCCCCCGGCTCCGGCCCTTTCCTTCCTTTGCGCCCCTTTTTGCGTAAGATGTTCATGACTTCCTGGGTTTCTTGCTGCAGCACGTTGACTTCGGCTTCGGGCGGACTCGGCAGCCTGTCCGGCAGCGGCTGTTGGTGTCGGCCCGGCACCCATTCGGTTCGCCACTGCGAATCCGGGATATTGACTTGCCCGTTCTCGAAGCGATGGCGCGTTTCCGTCACCAGATTGGCGGCCATGTTGGCCATCTTGCTCACGATCCGGTTGTCCTCCATGCGCTGCTGGGTCAAAGGGTGGGCTTGGGCGTTCTGGAAGCGCACTTTGGCGTAATCGATGGCCGACAGATGGGCGGGTACACTCTCCGACAACTTGGGTACAGGGGTTCGCGACGGCGAGTTTTCGCGCGTCAGACGAGGACTGGTGGCTAAACTGGCACTGGGCCAGTCCCGGCCCAACGAGGCGGCCCGGGGAGCGCTCTCATTTTGGCGCTGCAAAGATCGCAGTTTATCGACGAGCGTCTCGAGTTCTTCCTCGCCCAGGTAAGCACTGGGGGCCGAGCCTGGCCGTCCATAGGGGGCCGACCAGCGCTGGGTTGCGGGGGCGGAGCCCACACGCCGCTCGCCGGCTACGTGACGCAGTTTGAGGGGGGCCACGCTCTCGGCGGGCTCCTCGGGGTACTGGTTCGTTTGGAGTGCGTGGATCAGACGCTGTTCTTCTTGCTCCACGTGGGAAAGCGGGTTGGTGGTTGCCGCCGCCGTCGTTGAACTATAAACTTGACTCACGGCTCGCGAACTTGGGGCGCTCTCCTCCAAGGGACTCTCCGTTTTCGAGTCTTGCGCTGGCGTCCGGGGACAAGTTTCGACCAGACGTTTCTCCAACGTCAAGGTCGGCAGGGTTCCGTCCTTTTTCGGCGGAGACTCGGCCTGTTGCGCGAACTTGGCAGCCCGCAGTTTGACCGTGTCGCCCGTCAGGGAGCTTCCTAAATGGGGCGCTTTGTGGTAGACGTACTGCACCGCTGATTGAAACGTTGGCGCTGGCTGAGCCACTCCCGGCGTGTTGGTCATGCTGCCTTCGGGGGAAACCCCGGCGGGCCGGGGCGAGTTGGGATCCATAGGGTCTGGCTTTGCAAACGCCGGGCCTTTCTGAACCCCATCGTGGTCTTGGGGCTTGGGTTCGGCTTTTTTGTGCCCCAGTTGCGGGGACGGAGCATGGGCAGCGGGGTTGGACGGGGAGGCGGACCGCACCGACCGCGCGGGCGAATTTCTTTGCCGGGCCAGCCTGGCTTTATCTTCTTGCACAAAGTTGTTCACTAATACTTCGAGGTTCACTTCCAAGGAGGGCGACGCCAGCAGATCGACGGGCGAGAGCTTGGGTGGCGCTGGAGTGGGTCCACCGTGGGCTGTCACGCTTTTGGGGTGCGTCGCTGCGGGCTCGACGGTCTTGTGGGGGCTGCCGCTAGATGGCCCGCCACCTGGTGGTGGGGACGTCATCTGACTACTGGGCAAGTGGGTCGCACTCGTCGCTGTTTTCCCAGCATTTAATACTGTGTTATGGTACTGCAAAAGTTCCACCGGGCTCAGTCCTTTCGCTTTCCACGTTTGGTAAATGACTTCTGCGTGGTCCGAGATCTGCTGGGCGATGGCTTGAATGTCCTGCTCGTTGGACGCACTGGGCAGCATGACTTTCTGGAAGGCTTCCTGGGGATCCACCGGCATCGTGGCCGCGGGCTGGGCGTCACTTGTGGCAGTGACGGAACGGTCCCAGGTACTGGCAAGGGCAATCAGATCGGGGTGATGATTCAAGAGATAACCGGCCGTGTGTGGATCCAGTTCCGCGTCACTGTCGAACACCAACTCGGGCGGGGTAGTGGCTGTGGCACGCAGGAATTTCACGGGCACGGCATAGCCAAAATGGGTCGTTTGACAGTCCACGATGGGATGGCGACCCTCGTGGATCAGACACGCGTTCAGATTGGGGTAATGGACGACACGGACTTGTCGCGCGTCCGCAACGCAGCTTTGGTACGGATGCAGGCAAGACGCTACAAAGAGACAAGGAACACTTTTTAAGCTCGACTCCTGACGCCCGTTGGCACGTTCTCTGTGAGGCTTAAGGATATGATCTCGCGGAGATTGACTGGTGTCCTTAAAGGTTGGCGACAAGGCGCTCGTGCTCGCTTGGGCCGTACCCCTTTTGCCGCCCTCGGAAAGCGACATTTGAAAAGAGAAATACACCCCTAGGGGTCGGGGGGAGGGCCACTTTTCGTCCGTCTTTCACTCGCTAAGCTCTACCCGTTCCCTGCATTGCTTAGTTCCTTTCCACTTCCTTAGCGGAGTGCGAACTGCTAAAGATTTCCTGTGCTAAAAATAGCCCCACCCTTATTTCTGGTGTTAAAAAAATAAGCGTTAAAACTGCCAAGTACAACATCCAACTGAACTGAATCACAACATGGCGACAGCGAATGCGGCGAAGAAATCACAGCGACAACACTAATTCTGGTCAAAACGTTGGGGACTTGAGACGTTTCAAACGGCCTCGATACAACACAGACACCGGGAACGCCTTTTACAACTTCTAGCCTGATGCGACTGCGGTCTACGCTCAGAAATACTGGCCTGTGCCAGCTTTGGGGGCGAGCACATTTCAATCTAACTAGTATCACTGAATTGAGCATGAGAAAGGACAGAGAATCCGCGTGACAAAAGAGTTCAAGCGTACGGAATTTAGATACTAGTGGTGGCGTAAAAAAAGGGTGTCACAATGAGCATGCCACTCCCCTTACTTGTAGCTCGATTTTTTTTTGTTCCTTGGAGTTGTTAATTTGGATGACAATACCGCCAATCTCGAGCAATATTGAGCAAAGCGTCCTCAGCATAAACAGGCCAGCATATCCCCAAGCAAAACCCTCGCCCGTACTAGCTCTCAAACGTGCATCTTTCTGGAAACTCTAATTATATCCCAGGGTTCTTCTCAAGGTATGCCATACTTGGCAAGGATCAGCGTCTCGACTTTGGGGCTTCGACCATTTTAACGCATAAAGGAGCGTCTCTTAGCGCTCGACGTCAGCGCACCCAACTTACTCGGAAGTTCGCATCTTCGTCAAGTCTTACACAAGTTGTAGGAGGCAAGTTCACGCTAGACGTCGTGCAGTCGCACAACTGAAGCCAGCGACTCAGGCGTGGTATACAGGTTGCCAGGCATAGGCACCTTCCAGCCTAAGGCCGATTTTCCGGGCTACGTTAACGAGTAAAGGTCATTGTACGAGTACTCGTTCCCCAATTAGCTCGAACCGCGTTCGCTTTGCGTACGCAGACAATTTCCGGTAATAAGGTAGCGAATTTGTAGGCTACGAGTCAGGCTGTTTACAGTAGACCTCAACAAAAGGATGCCGCAATTTGATTTTACTATAAGGGTTTCGGCCTAAAAAGCCACACATCTACTGTTCTCCAGTTCCACTAACTTAAGCGTAATGTAAAAGGGTTTAACGAACCAATATAGAAACGGCAATGGGCGAAAGCCTAAGTCGGTTTTTTAGAGAGAAAAAAAGCCACACATCAGTAAGTAAAAGAATTAACACAAGACAGTTTCCAATCTCAGTAACAGTAGAGACTCAATCTTTATCAATGAATTCTCAAAACCATTTTCAATTTAACTATCAACGTCGCATTGTGAAAATTATATTGAAGAACGAAGTTTTTCTTGAAACGGAAAATGGATCATGTCACACAGTTCGTCAACAAGTCAATTGACTTGTTGTGTGTGTCAACTGGCGTGAATAAAACGAATTTTGAGAAACACACAACTGAAGGCCCCGGTATACACAAACCTCTTATGGACGAATAACACGGGGAGCTCTAAGAAAGGCTTCTGCGTAATGCTTTAGTATATTTCAAATCAATCCTTGCAGTAAAGTTGTTTTAATTGACTTCTGGTGCCTGTGTTCGAGATCTTTTGAAAATATGTTTTTATTACATTTAAAAACTGTAGGTGAATTTTTGCAAATTTTGAAATATTGAAAAAAATAAAATCTGGGTAACAGGAGCACTATATATCTTCTCCCAAAATTTTTTGGTGAAAATTCGATTCAAATCGGACGAGTAGTTTTTACGAAATCATTACTTAAAATTTGGTAATTCTAGTAATGGTATCGTAAAAACTACTCTTCCGATTTGAATCGTATTTTTACCAAAAAATTTAGAAAGATGTTATCTTTTGCTTTTGTCAGCCAAATTTTATTTTTCTTAATTTTTCAAAATTTGCAAAAATTCACCTACAGTTTTTAGATTTAATAAAAAACATTTTCAAAAGATCTCGAACACAGGCACTAGATATCAATCAAGACAACTTTACTGCAAGCATTAATTTGAAATATACTAAAGCATTACGCAGAAACTTTTTTTAGAGTTCCCCATGTTATTCGTCCATAAGAGGTTTGTGTATACCGGGGCCTTAAGTAACTGGAACAAATCTGAGAGTCAAACTGCGACGGGTGAAATTCTTTTACAGATTGATCGAATAATCTTTGGTGCTGAAGTTTTTTTATAAGTGTGGCATGCTTGCGTACGTATGCACTTAAATGCGGCATTCTGCAAAGGATTTTAAGGACGTAAGTAACGATAAGGGTTTACGAGGTCTACGTCTTATTTAAGGAAAGAGATTCTGGCCGTTATTAATTCATTACTGACCAAGACTGAATCGAAACCAAACTATCACAAGACAGTACAATAATGAGTACAGACCGGTGGCCAGTTGTTTTGCTACACAAAAGCGTAAGGTAATTGAGATTTATATTAAGAGTTAATAAACAGTTGGTAGTAGGCCACAGTTTCTTTATTCCAGTGAATGTTGGACAAACAGCCAGTTTTCTTGAATAACGTTCGTTCCTTAAATGCTAGAGAGACTGTGTCATCGACAAGAGACCACGACTTCTGTGAGAATATGCTGCAGGCTACCACTTACTGCATCCGAACAAGAAAACGTGGCACTCCTGCTCGTTTCAAAACTTATAAGGAAGGTGATACTACACATCTTCGTAGAAAGTATTGTACAATAAAAAATAATAATAAAAAAGTATTGTACAATACTTTATCACAATGAACCTATCTGGTTCAAGACTTTATATATAACTTATAGCTTCAACAATCCTTTTACCAACAGGAAGGGATGCAACTCTTTCGCACACAACAACCGTCACGCTTCTGCTCTTTTAGACTGCTTTCTCCCAATTTCTCAGCGTTTTAAGTCAATCATGCGGTTTTGAATGGCAAGCAAAGTTGGTACGTTTAAAAATTAGGTCTACATTAAGTATCGTTAGAAAAAGCCAAATTTTGCCATATATCGGTCAAGAAGCAAAGCGGCGTACCCAGACAGGCCCGTCTAATATAATGCAAGCTTTTCCCACAAAGGCGCTGCGTGCACAATTGTACGGTCTACTTTACACCTGTTAACGCTATTACGAAACTTTCTCCTTGCGACTTTATTATCTTTCAATTAATCATGAAGAAAGCTGTAAAAATTCAAATTTTGATCAACGAATGCAATAACATCGTACCAACGAATACAATGCCAGAAATATTGCCACAAGTCAATGAGAGCATGAAAATCAAGGAAAGGCATCTTTACTCCAACCTTCTCCAGAACGGGAACTGGAGTCTGCTAAGGTTGAAAATTTCCCACAATCTTGTCAGACAAACTGCTCAACCTCAAACTCTCTTTTAGATCGGTTTCTTACTATGCCTGAGAATTTCCCCGAGCCTGAATTATAGCAAGAGGCTAATTTTCTATTTTACTTACCTTTTTTTCACGGCTGTATTCGGTTACGCTACTGTATTTTCATGGTGTTTGGCAGCTGCCATACATAAATCTAGTCCCAAAATCATGTGAAATTTTAGCCAGAGTTAGAAGTAAAGACGACACAAGGACCTATTTTACTGTAACACCAATGCAACTTCGTTTCAGCGCATGAAGGAAACCCAGATTGATGCTTCCTTTGTTAATTGGTCTAACTTACTTGAACCTGGCAGATTACAAAAAGGTTTACCACCTAAAAAAGCAAGAGCGTGTCACGAAGTTTCCTTCTGAATTGGGCCAATTTTCGCCTTTATTTGTTGAGCATACCGAGTGAAAAAGCTGGCAAAACCGTAAAAGAAGTCCACTATACACATTTATATGTTCCATAATCACGACTATTTTTTTCCCATTTAGATCACCTACGCATTTCACCCACACGCGTTACAAAAGCTACCACGCAATTGAGCAAAAAGTTGGTTTCCATTCATGAACGAAACTAGTATCGTATCTTATCTTCACGGCTCATTAGTTGTGTAACAAAAGTTATAATACCGCGTTTGTAGGCACTGCCTATGGCTATGTAAGATACAGTATAGGCCTACCCACGTTATGGCCAGTGTTTTTCAACTCACGACGGAATTTCGTAAGTGTAAATTGGCGATCACTTCGCGCAATTTAGCGTTTTTCCATGATTAAAAATAATTAAACCAGCTCGAATACAGATTTTAACGAGAAAAATGAGCGAACTCATGTCATTTCCAGTTCCCTGTTATACAAGGGTGAAAAAAGTTTTTAGAAAAATATCTTATTAAGATCTATTAAAACTAGATAAGCATAAGTTCAACAAACTATACATTTGACTACCAATATAAATGCGAATTTTTTGAACTTTCAAAAATATAAATGAAAAGAAAACAACTGTGAACATTCACAACATATTAGATCACTGGAAATAATTAGCTTCACTTGAATGTGTTAGTTTGGTACGAAAGCGCCTTCAGATCGCAGTTGTAATGCTCTGCCGTCGAATATTATTAGCCGATGAATGTTAACCGTTGATTCAGTATTATTCATTACGTTACCTTGTGTGTGCCGTTACGTGCCCTTGTCTGGATTTCAGAGACTAAAGATACTTCATCTTAGCAAGTTCCAACACTTAACCAAGATTGTGGTATATACCTTAACTCAACACAAACGAGCTTAGTTAACATTAATTTTTGGAATAAGCGGGTATTTGTATATGACTATAATAACGAAACTTGAAATAGTACCTTTACTACACACTGAACTCGTGTGAATTGCTGTTAACTACTTCAGCCCACACATACTATTTTCACGACGGCTGGGGAAACGGTCTGTCTGTAAATAGTCGAATCCTTTACAACTGCTCAAATCAATGTGCACTTTTTTAGGTAAGTCCGGTTGGAAGTCGGTTAATTTCCCTTTTATTTCTCACAATTGTGAAGCACATACAGACACGTACGCACACGCACAGAAAAGCACTAATCTTCTTTCTCTATTTTTGTTACCACCGTGCCCCAGCTGGGCGAGGCAAACACAAGAGCACTAACAGAAGATTTCGAGCCCAAGTGCCAGAAACTTCACTGTAGGCGTTCTTGCAGTCCTCTGGTAACAAAAACTGGAGGCTTGAACTGAAGACCCTACAGCGCGCACACGATAGCCAATGCGTTGAATATGGGGCCTCAAAAATGAATTTGGACCCTAACTATGGAAGATCAGGGGACTGCTAGTCAAAGCGAGACCTGTGAAAGTTTCTACCATATTTTAACGGATAAATTGAACTGTACTTATCCTACTCTCACGTTACTATCTTGTAAAAAATATATATATATTTTACTAAAGCTGAGCGTACCGTGAAGCTGTATCGGTACGACCCCAGCAGTCCTTATGTTGACGGCACAGTTCAGGGCACCAATTAACATTTCCCTTTCCAAAAGTCTCGCTGTAGGTCAAGGAAAGATTTGAGGGAGGATAGAATAAGACCCAAGCTCGCTGAAGTGCCGTGGCGGTTGCAGTAGGGTCGTACAGTACGTTGGGGTTGTTTTTTATGCCAGTACTGCCAGTACAGCATCGGTCCCCAACCTTTTTGGCGCCAAAGTACATTTTCGTCGAAGAACATTTTTCACGGAACAGGGTGAGGGATGGTTTCGGAAGCCTTTTAGTTTATTGTATTCGGTGTGTACTAATTTTGCTATTATTACATAGTAATTTAGTACAAGTCCTCTTGCTCTTCCGGTACAGTATCGGATCCTATGACAGCTGAAATAAAAAATCGGGTAGATCAGGGTCCGGTGAATCAAGTCCTGGTCAGCGGCTCAGTGGTTGGGGATCGCTGCTGTAAAGAGCTCTAAACATGTGACCCAAGCGAAAGTCCCTATGCTAACGACACGGCAGTTGCGCGAGCGGTGTACCTCTCCACCCGCGTTGAAACATTCCGTGACCCGCAGCAAGGCTTTCGCAATACGAAATTACATTAGCCAGTGGCATGCCATTAGCGTATGACTCTTCGTTGGTGTCGTTTTTTTTTTAAACAGCAACAGCAAAGGAACTGTAAAGTACAGCAGAGAGCTAAAAAATAGAAAGGGAAAAGAAGTACTGCGCGTGTGGATATGTCCAGTGAGTGCTGGAAACACTCCGCGGTTCTTGCGGCAGTACCCGCAATACATGCCAATACATGCAGGTACCACTTAATCGCGCTGTCCTCTGTCGTTATTTTTGTCACTCTGCTGTACGCGTATTTAAAAAAAACGAACCAACCTCATCTAACCATACGGCACTTCGTACAAATGAACATTACCGTCTCCAGAGTTGCTTTTGGGTTACAGGCTCAACAAGAATGGATCGCGAAGGGACGCTCTGTATTCAATTGACGAATAGGCCGTGAGCTTCTAAACAACAGAAACGTGGCCTTATTTTATTTCTGTGACCATTTTATTCGCCCATTTTAGGAAAAATTCTATGTAGCGCGCAATAGTCAAGGACGACTTTATTAATTGGTAATAAAACTTGAGGAAAAGCATCACTAATCTCAGGTATCTAGCGCACAGTCTCAACTCGTGATTGTTCATAAATAGATCAGTAAAGAATAAATGCTATTTTATTTGCCATTTTTGACTGACCAACAATTTATCTATCCGGCCCAAGGTGCAGTCACGTACTGGCTAGTTTTTCTCAATCGTGGCAATACTGATTTCGATTGATGTCCTGTACAGTACTCAAAAAGAATTTTAAAAAACGGATAGGGTAAAGAGGTACAGCGCGCGCGGACATATCCAGACAATGCCAGAAACGCTCATCGGCTTTTACGGCACTATACCCGCTCTCCCCGATGCCCAGACATGCAGGTGTTATTTAAGCACGCGGTACCCTGTCTGTTTCTTTTTTTCTATTTGCTCTCTACTGTATTATATAAGAAAAAGGAATGCAGATTACGGAAATTGCTACCGAACTTATGAAAGTCGACGACGTAAAGCATGACAACTGTGATCATACCTTTTTTCCGTGGAAAGGGAAAATAAATTGTATTACACACGTTCTTTTACGTAATGTTTTGTAATCCTAACATACGCTGCAATCTAACAACTGTCTGCATAATACTTGACCGTTACATTTAGTTTGTAGCTGTCATCAAAGGCATATTCTTTTGACTACCTGGTTTCATTGGGTAGATTGGCTGCTTAGCAACGGTTACTTTAGCGAGGTTAGCGAGGTTACCATGGAGAACACGAGGGAACACAATGAACGTACTACTTCATGTTTACTTTTCTCTGACTTGGTCCCCGTCAAGGATTCATGGTCAAAAATTCAGTCAGAAACATGAAATTTAGTGATAACTTAGCGTTTTCGCACGAGAGTCCTACGACATATTCATGCGATTGGGAAAAACTGAGTAAGCTGTCTTTTTTTCTTTTCTTTTAACGAGAACAGTTTTCCATGTAAAGGATGTAAAAACTTCTTAGGTATACAGGACATTAAAAAAACGCACGATGAGGCGAGCATTGCACGCTATCTTCCGATCGTACTGCATAGTTATTTAGAATGTGATGCAAACTTGGACCCCAAATTTGCAAAACTATTTGCTATGGCCCAAACGTGCGTTAAATATCTGCACAATTGTCTGCTGCAAATATCTCAGAATGAATACTGCTCTCGGGAGAAAACACCCGCTAAAACCCAATCATCGTCGCAATACCCAGTGTACCAAGTAAAACCCTTAATCTATATTCCTTTAGTTCTTAAAAGCAGTATCGTAAAGAAATTCTTATCCTTTAGTGCCTGTATTGCGCGAAAGCCTTCGTAAGCAGTCAATTTCTTCAAAACCACGTACGTAGAAGGCACGAAAGGGTTTCAAAGCTTTGCGACAGCAATCACGAATTGCCAGCAACTAGTCAGATTTATCCAAATCTAGTTCCTAGCCCGGGCCTCCAAACTAAAATCAGCGTAGCCAAATGTTCATCCTGCTCTTCTGTATTGCCAAGCGATATGAAAACGAGTGATACGCCGCAATCTGTTCACCAGGAAAGATTGCCCCCACACTCTAGCGATCAAGAAAATCGTCCCCATTTAATAGAAGCCCGATTGCTAGAAGAAACGAAAAGGATGATAGAAGAACATCTGAAGAAAGTAAGTCAAAGTCCCAGTTTTGTAATCAACATTATCATATCATTTCTTTCTTTTCACATGTTGCCTTATCTTTGAGCGGTTTATTTATACTTCTGACCTTATTGTTGTACGCTATCCACTTCTCTTACTCCGCTTTATCTGATTACAGGCCATCGTAACGCAAAGCGAACCGCCTTCGTACTGCTTGCCCTTGGAGTCATGTGCCACACCACATGATGCTGCGCCGGCTCCGCATGAAAACGAAGGGCAAATTCCGGTGAGAAATTATTTATTATATTGCTTTGAATACACTAGACAATTTGCTTGTAAAATAAATTCAAGGATTGTCTGTATGTACAAAAGTAGCCATTGGGCGTCTTCTTTATAAACATTGACCTACGCTAACGGGCTAACACCGGTAGTTTCGAATACAAATACTTCGTAGCTGACGTCGTTATCGACAACAGTGCCTTGAGGAACATCAGCGTCTTCTACCCGCTTCAGTTTGGTTTCGTCAATAGAAGGGAAAAAAGTATCTGCTGCAAATCTAGCTTTGATCTTTGTCATGTACAAGCGATAAAAGTTGGGTGATTCCATGGCCATCTTGTAAATGGGAATGCCTCCGTGCACCCATACGCGGCCAGCGCGCTCTTTAAGTGGCGAAGTTTGCAGCTTGGCTACAACTTCGTTTATGTCTCTGCAAACGTACACGTCTTCAACGTCGGCAACTTCTGATTGACGCATGGTTCGGCTTACAACGAAGCAAATGCAGTTGGGCCAGGTTTTCAAATTGTAATCTTTCAAGCTGTGCCATGTTCGGGCCCCGAATATAGCCACCGTTTTGCGGTTAGGATCACTTGGTGGTACTGTTGTCATCCGCATGAAGTACTCGTTCTCAGTGGGTAATTTCCAAGGTACATGTCCGTCCAAGCCAATTCCCTTGTTTGCGTCAACTGCCACAATCAGTTCGAGTTTAGGATCCGCAACCATTTCTAAAATTTAAATGGTTGAAAATTAACCTTAGGCACCGAATCCATATTTTTTGCGAAATTTACCTTTTTGAATTATGTGAAGTAAGTGAAATTAAGTATGAACTGTCCTGTCACGCGCGTCAAATTTTGCACCAAGATTTGTTATGTAACTCAGTTTTAATCACTGCAGGTACCCCTTAAGCG
Organism: Triops cancriformis; assembly: GCA_020615345.1. Classification (NCBI taxonomy): domain Eukaryota; kingdom Metazoa; phylum Arthropoda; class Branchiopoda; order Notostraca; family Triopsidae; genus Triops; species Triops cancriformis. The sequence continues at coordinate 86,758 of JAHZNP010000139.1, forward strand.
GACCAGTCAGCAAGAGTGTGAGAGCGACAATGAACCTCTGCGAACGAAAACACCTAGCATTGCCAACGGCCGAACGGTTGACTTCAGCGGCAAACAACCCGAACCAGTTCTTATGCAATCTGAACGGTTTGGAACTGGTTTTCCCGATAATGCCTTGTCGTCTCTGATAATGCCAGAAGACGACCCACGTTCACCGAATAAAACCTGCACAGCTTCTGAAAGAACTACGAAGAAGAAAAAGGAACCCAGTTCCAAGGTCCATAAAATTGTGGAAATGGACGCATCACCAGTCCCGCAGAACAAAACAGCAACGACTAAAAGTCAGGGAAGAAAACGTGTCAGGTTTTACATTAGTCAGACGTTGGAAAACAGATTAAATGCAGCAAAGGTATCCTCGAAATCACTTCGGATTTCTTCGATTGAAATGTCCGACGTACTCACAGGTCTCAGAAAGGCAAGAGAACAAGCTTGGAAGGTAATGTTACAATTTCTTTTCATCCAGAAATAGGAACAAATATTTGAGTCGTGTGTATCTTGTACTTCACGAAAAGATCGCTAGAATGACACAAAATTTAGTCTAATTGGCTACGAGCATTGCCTAACACGAGCTTCATTCGCAGACCTACCTATGTTGGAAAAATGTTGTGGCATAACAACTTTCTCCTCAAGAAAATTAAAAAGCAGACGTATTTAGTTTGATGATATAGGCTATACTCGTAAAATCATATTCCATTCAAGCCATTAATGCGTCCAGGCTCGTTGCATTAGGGGAATTGCATGAAATTAATCAGATATTTCTGGAAATTTTTCTATATGATCTCCATGTTCTGGTAAAAAATATACTGATGCAATGACAGCTTGATAATGCAAGCAAAGTAACAAACATGTCTTTCAGGGCAAACCACACTTTCTGCACTTGCGAGACAATATTGCGGAAAAGTTACACAAACGAGCTTTGGCTTCACTAGCGCAATCGTCTCTTGTTGAGCAGGAAACCGAAAACAGATCTGTTAGATGCGTGAAACGTCTTTTTAACGAGAAGTAATTATTCACCTTACGCACCGTGGTTAATAATATTTGTTATTATAAAAAAAAAGAAAAACTGAGAAATCTCGAGTTCGATGCGACACGGTACGCGGAGTTAGAAGTCCAGCTAATGTCGAAAACCTAACGTACGTAATGCGTAAAGGAACGGAAGCTAACGACACGTGTGGTCACACATCTTGGTACGTAAAATGATGAAAAGCTTTCCCATATTTTTTCTGTGCGTTTCTTATATAGGAATTCTGACGTTGAGTACGAAGCACTACGCCGGACACCCATTTCACTATCAAGGAATGGGGAGATTTAAAACTCGTAATATTGAATTTGCTTTCTTTGAGCATCTTCCAAGTTGTTTTCTGCGTTTTTTGCAAGAGAAACCGAAAAGCCTTCTGTAACCGTCTTGGGTATACTAACTATGTTCGCGAGTGGGAGCAACAGTGGGTAGTGTTAGCTGAATCCGCTTCGCGCACTCATAGCGGCATACGAGGGGTATAGAAGGAAATAAGCACGACAAAGAAGCGCAGGGCGATGCAAACAAAAGCTGCCTTGTGAATTACAATATATTTGGGGTTTGCTCCGTACTAAAACTTGTGTAAATAGCAAAATACCCGAGGACAAATTTGCATGCGAAATAATGATTATGTAATAAAAATAAAATAAATGTGATTTCCTATTATCCTAATAAAATGCGGTTCATTTGTATTTCGTTGCCGCGCGTATAGACAAAATTTTCATGGGAAATGATGATTATGTAATAAAACAAATGTTATTTCACCATATTCTTAAGAAAATGCGGTTCGTTTTATTTCATAATTGGGCTTAACGTGCCCGTTTAATGTAAATTGAAGAATTGTGGCTCTTCTTATTAGATGATAATTACGACGTCTTATTTGATTGGATGTACTGTTTTCCGATAGCAGAGATGACTAGCAATCACCAAAGAAAGAAAAACTTTACAGTATTATATGAGAGCGTGTAAAAAGCAACGAAAGAGATGCTTAAGAAATAAGCAAAAGCGCGAAACAACGAATGATGTCGAATTTTCAATCAACTTTAACAAACAAAGTTAAACGTGCGAAACTGACATTAAGGAAAGAGCAGAAAGAGTGCAACTGGGAGATTGTTGAAGTTGCAACCGTGAAAAAAACGATAAAAGAAATATTGGCAACGCGGAATGGTTCGGAATTCGATGACAACCTTAAGGCCATCTTAATTAAGTATGAATTCGAGAGAGAAACACTACAGAACTGTGGCGAAACTGAGGTCACTTGTTACCCTCGGCTGTTTTATAAATGATACAGGAGGAACTATTTAACGGTTTTTACCTTCCTCGTGCGCGTTATAAAAAATAAGTTTTTCGTGACATTTGCCATCAAAAAGTAGTTGTGTCCGAACGTGATCCAAACCCGTCCGAACCACACCCACCCGTGACCAAAATTTTATTTTCCCCAGGCGTGGGGTACCTTCGGACAAAATGTGAGCTTGCAAAAAAAATGAGCACATATCTCCATTTCTCTTACTCAAGCACACAAAAAACTATGAACAAGATAATTACGGTAAATAACAAGATTTCCTAAAAAATACAGAAAGCTTTCCGTTTCATTGTGTACGGAGGTCTACAGGTAGCAAAAAGAAAACTTGACCGAACGAGTCCCACTCCCCCCTACTGTACTACAGTACTCCTCACAGAAAAACGGACCCAGCCAAAGTAATGTGCGTTTGACAACCCCATGACAGTTACACGAGCCGTGTCTCGCATCAGCGTCTATAGAATACCCGAAGTAATAATAACTATATTTTTAGAAATGGAGTTATGACGGATTAAGCCCCCGGTATACACACCCCTCTTATGGACGAATAACATGGGGAATTCGGGGGATGGTTTCTCAATAATATTTCTGTCAATTTCGAATCAATGTTGGCAGTAAAGTTGTTCTTATTAATATCTAGTGCATGTGTTTGAGACTTTTTAAAAATCTGATTTAATCAAATTTAAAAACTGTAGGAACATTTTTACACCTTTCGAAAAATTTGACAAATGTAAAATCTCGTTTTCTTGTGCAGTAGATATCTTTCTGCTTTATTTTTTGCTGAAAGAAAGATTCAAATTGGACGAGTAGTGTTTACGAAATCATGACTAGAATTCCCAAATTTTAGTAAATGATTTTGAAAAAACTAATCGTCTGATTTGAATCCTGTTTTCACCAAAAGATACAGAAAAAAGATACCTGCTGCACAAAAAAGCCAGATTTTAAATTTTTCAGTATTTCAAAATGTGAAAAATTTCTTCTGGAGTTTTTAAATTTAACGTAATGATATTTTAGAAAAGTCTCGATCAAGTGCACTAGATATTAATAAGTTCAACTTTACTGCCAACATTGATTCGAAATTGACATAACCATTATTGAGAAACCATCCCCCGAATTCCCCATGTTATTCGTCCATAAGAGGGGTGTGTATACCCGGGCCTTAATAATAATTGAAAGTGAACTTCATCGGAAAATTTTTGCAGAGTCATCTAGTAGTGCGAATTTCAAGGTGAATGACAGACTTCTAGAAGGGTGCCGTTAGCCGCTCACTTCAAAGAACTGGAAATATGTTCTGTTTGTAAACACAAACGCAAGGCAAACGTTCTAACGGGTAAGCAAAAGTGACGTAGCTGCTTTATTGAGCGTCATGTTGTACACTATTACCAATCTGTTATAAACTGCCTGGTGTGATTAAAAACCTTCGTCTTGCAATAGAAAACATACGAAAACATGAGACTTCTTTGGCCGTTCGCAATTTTCGCGGTAATCGTGTTTGTGCGACTGGTTGAACGGTGGAATCCAGGGATTTTGACGACTGGTTTTATCCATTTCAACTCTCCCAGCTCAACACACGATAGTCCTGTACCTGATATTAAGTTGTATGCGGATAACGAATCAGTGACTCTTAAGAAATTTTCGGAGTATCCGTTTCCTCTGTCACCCGATGCCAGCGTTTGTCAAGATTTTGTCGACGAGCTTAAAGTTGATTGTTACCCCCACGATGGTGCTACTGAAAGTTCATGTCAGCGGTTAGGATGCTGCTGGAAACCTTACTTGCCAAATCGACGAGCCCTGAATGATGTTCCCTTGGGTGTGCCATGGTGTTTCTACCCGCCTAATTTTAGTCTTTTCGATGTCAAGGCTTTCACGGAAAATGAAATGGGAATGACCGCTATTTGGGAACAGAAGTACAGTTCTGGTTATCCCCAAGAAATTCAAACGCTCAATGTAACGGTTACGTACGAAACAGACTCTCGTCTGCGGATTCGTATTACGGATGCCAAACAGCCACGTTACGAAGTTCCCTTTCCTCCCGTTCCTAAAACTACCCGAGTTCCTACTTCGCGTAAATATGGTGTGACTTTCCACCGACGCAAAATAGGATTCCAGATATATAGGAAATCCACAGGAGATATATTGTAAATTGATTATTCATTATACAATATTGACAGCTAAACTATTTTTTACTACAGGTTTGACACGTCCGTAGGTCCGTTAGTCTATGCGAACCAGTTTCTCCAGTTAAGCACCTACCTGCCTTCATCCTTTGTGTATGGATTCGGTGAGCACCAAGATACGTTCTTACACAGTACGAATTGGAGAAGATTTACCCTCTTCGCTCATGACCAAGTTCCATCCGAAAATGTAAGCGACCCGCATGGTTAAATCGTAACCAAAATTAAGTAAAACTAAGTTGTTAAGGCTTCAATGTGTTCATTACACATTATCCACGTAAAATGAACATTTTATGTAGCATTTTTTTCAGTAGCAGATTTGTTTAAAATAGGTGAAAAGTCGAATAAAGTATTTAGTTTCTAATTTAATTTTATAGTTGTCTGTTATTTATTTTACAATTATTTTTGTAGGTAAATTTATATGGAGCGCATCCATTTTATATGGTTGTAGAACGCAGTGGAAATTCGCACGGTGTCTATCTTCGTAACAGTAATGCTATGGGTAAGTAATGTGCAAGTTTTCTATTTGTCCGTAAAGATTAGCAGCTGCAATGTAAACATAGGAAGTTCGAGTCCGTGCTCCGTTAGAAGGGTTGTTCTGTTTTAGCAGTGCCACTGTGCGTCTTTTTATGAAATGATGAATATTATTTTCCTCGAGGTTTATAGAATTTAATTTGTATTGTTTAATTTCAATTTCCATAATTTAGTTGCAGGCGTTCTGGGCTTCAGCAGAATTTTTGCAAATAAAAAAGAAAAAGCAATGAAGTTAACTGTTCTGCCCCATGCGCCGCTGCTTAATCTGTGTCCTGTTAGTAATGAGAGGAAGAGAAAAATGAAAGGTGTAATAACGGATCCGCTTCTTTTTTTCCAGACGTAGTTATTAGTCCGGCGCCTGCCATTACTTATCGTGTCGTCGGTGGTATCCTCGACTTCTATATAGTACTTGGTCCTTCGCCGTCAGACGTTGTAGCACAGTATACGGATATCGTAGGAAGACCGTCAATGCCTCCGTATTGGGGTCTAGGCTTCCATTTAAGCAGGAAATAAGAGCATGTTCTCAAAAGGCCTATCGTTTTAACTAAACGTGTCTGAATTTCTAGGTGGGGCTACAGCACTTTAAACAAAACGAAAGAAGTTTGGGATCGGACTCGTTTGGCTGACATTCCCTATGTATGTATGCTTTCTTAGCACATCTTGGGTTTTTAATGTTTATCAACTATAGGATGTACAGTGGAACGATATTGACTATATGGATACCGTGAAGGATTTCTCATACGACACTCAGAAGTTCCAGGGGCTTGGAGAATTTGTGAAAGCTCTCCATCTTGTAATTAAAGAAGAATAGAAGACGGAACGGTGAAGTCTGTTGGTTTTTTAAGGTTGGTATGCATTATGTACCGATTGTTGATCCCGGAGTCAGTGCCTCAGAACCACCTGGATCGTACAGCCCATTCGAGGAGGGAATGTCTATGCGTACATTCGTAAGGAACAATCAGACTACTGAAGTACCCTTTGTGGGAAAGGTAAGTCGGATTTTCCTGTGTTTTATTTGGATATAAAGGGATAAAAATTGCTGGTACACAAATACTCTGAGCACTTATAGTGTACGCCACTGGTATGGCGCCATAGCTTTATCGCAACCTGCTGAAAACGTACTTCGAGTCTTCTTCGAAAGATGTGCACACAGTGCAGTTTTTAGCTCCAGTTCGTTCTGCCACTTTGTCTTTTGGCCAATCGGATTAAGCTGTCAGGGCAGAGGAAGGGAGCAATTAATGTTTGCTACTAGGTTGATTATCTGAACAAGTGGCGCTGAAAATTTCGTGATACACGCACACCCTAGGATCCGCGCAACCCTTTCTCCGGTTTCGCAGTGATTGTCAATCAAACAAGCGAACATTAACTAGTTATACCCTAAATACGAGGCTCGAGACTTCCTTCACATATTGTTTTAAGAAGTCCGGAAACGATAAGGAAGGTTATGGAAAAGAGACGTTTACAATTCGCGTATCACATTGCTACGCATTTTCCAAGTCAATTACACAATGAAAAAAAAAGCAACGGTGAAATAAAGTCTGGTGTTTACTTTACAAAATAATATCCTAGATTGCAGTGAAAAGAAACTAATTCTATCCATGTCATGACAGCGAAAAAGAAGGGTGAGGTAGAGGGGTTTGTAGAGAAGCTTTTATATGGCAGATGAGAGCAAAGCTAGTATTAATCCTGATACGTGTACAAGAACAAACCTGAAAAACAGTAGCAATTTTATTAAATTGAATAACAGAAGGTCTTTTTTTAGGTTTGGAATCCTGTTGCAACCGTTTTCGTAGATTTTACGAATCCAAACGCGACACCCTACTGGACGCAGCAGTTGCAAACATTTCACGACCAAGTTCCATATGATGGATTATGGATAGTAAAACTAAGAAAAATATATATATATAAAAAAATAGACTTACGATAACTGTACTGCTAGGATATGAACGAACCGTCTAATTTCTATTCGGGAACTATAAATGGCTGTCCGCAAAATCAGTTGAATGATCCTCCTTACGTCCCTTCCGTTAGTGGAGGACAGCTTTACTATAAAACTCTCTGTATGACTGCTTGGCACCATATGGGCTCCCATTACGATATCCACAACCTTTACGGTTTAAGTGAAGCAATGGTTACCTACAAGTGTGGAACTTTATCACATTTCTTCGATTGGGTTTACTAAACGTATTTTCTTAGTGCATTAGTTACAGTTCGAGGAAAGCGACCTTTTATAATTTCGCGTTCCACTTTCCCTGGACAGGGTCAGTTTAGTGGCCACTGGTCAGGCGATATCGTTTCGAGTTGGAACGACATGAGAAAAACGATTCCTTGTAAGCCTGTTTTTATTCACTCTGCCTAGTCGCTGAATTTCTTTTTCATGTGCAGCCATTCTAAACTTCAATCTTTATGGCATCCCGCTCGTCGGAGCTGATATTTGCGGGTTTATAGGAAATACCACTCCAGAACTTTGCCTGCGGTGGATGCAACTTGGCGCATTCTATCCGTTTTCACGAAATCATAATACTTATGACGCCATAGTAAGTAGATTTGGATTTAGATAAAACTTTCGTTAAGATATTAACGTGCATTCATAGGAACAAGACCCGGTTGCACTTGGGCCAGAAGTCGCGAATGCGTCTCGAATAGCCCTTTCTACACGCTATGCCTTGTTGCCCTATCTTTATACTTTGTTTCATAGAGCGAACAAATTCGGGTACCCGGTCGTATACCCCCTTTTCTTCGAGTGAGCCTTTTTAATTTTTTAACTTTAGAATCAACATAAGTTTGTATAATTTTCTATAGGTGGCCAAAAGATAGTATGCTTTATGGAAATGATAAGCAGTTTCTTTGGGGCACTAAGTTGCTCGTGGCTCCGATTTTAGAAGAAGTACAACGTATAAAGTCAAATTGCATTATAATGTTTGAAATTTATAGAAGAAGAGATTCGTTCGTTTGTATTTACCGAATGCGTTGTGGTATGATTATTATACCCATGTACTTGTTTCGGAGGGAGAAGAAACTGTAGAATTACGAGACCACGAGGACAGGATACCGCTTTTGATTCGGGGTGGTTCAGTGATTCCTAGGCAAAGAGCAGACTCCACCACATTCAAAAGGTAAGGAAGCGGTTTTCATTTAAAGTTCCTTTTGCACGTACCTAACTCACATTGTCTACCTTTCTTTTTATTTATTCTGCTAGTCGCAAGACAACTTTTACTCTTCTTGTGGCTCTAAACAAGACAAGAGGCGCTGCTGGAGAGCTTTATTGGGATGATGGAGAGACTATTGGTAAGTTAGCACTACTGTTGGTTCAGAGTCACAAGGACCTACCTCGAGTTGAAATACTCGTTTTCTTTCAAAGCCCATTTATAAGGTAGCTTTTCGTACACGCATTTTAGGGCCTGATTTGGCCATTTTTGCAAAACACGATTTCCATTATGAAAATTCCAACTTATATAAAATGAGTTTTCTCTGAAACGGTAAAGATCTAGCCCCTTCACCCTTTCATGAAAGTAAATCAATCTCGAGAGGCTTAATTAGACCTCTGTGAATTGCCAAGTGTAGGTTTTTTTGCTCATTATATGTACAGTACTCGTAAAAAAAATCGGGCCCAACAAACTTCTCTATCTTATCGCCACGGCAGTTGTGGGAGCGGTGTCCCACTTTTTTGTCTTCCGAACGTTTTTGACCCGCAAGGCTTCCTCCCCAATGGCGTGGGACGTTAGCGTAGGGCGGTTTGTTGGGCCCGATTTTTTTATGAGTACTGTACAAATGTAATGCTTTGGTTCTCACCCGACAGTTTTCGATACATATTTGATTGGAACCTTTTTTTCCTTCGCAGATGCATATCGACTTGGAATTTATAACCATATAAGATTTTCAGTCCACGATGGGGTGTTTCGGTCTATGGTTTCCCGGTTAGGTTATTCAGCGGAGCCGATGACATTAGACGACGTAATCATTCTTGGGTTAGCTTCACCAGCGTATGTGACTTTTAATGGAAAGAAGGTTTCTTTTGCCTACGATGCCTCATCCCAGGTTTGAAATATAAAGAGTGAGACAATCTTACCAACATCCCTTTCTTGTGAGTCTAGGTTCTCCGAGTGGAAGGTCTGCAGTCTAATCTTCAGGAAAGGTTCTCGTTGAACTGGATTTACTAATCTGAATGGCTTTCCTGCAAGCGTTGCCGCGTTCTCTTGTGTAGTTATAAGCAGTTTCACTGTTTTGTAGTTTCAGCGGAGTGTTTTTCTATATGCACTTCTTGAGAAAGTGCTTTGTTGTATTTATAGTTTATTTGTTTCTGCCGTTTAACTTTGTAATAAACTAGCGACCTGATGTATGTTTTGCTGAAATTATGCGAACGCCGTGACCATTTCCAGTTGAACGGTTTCCAGTTGAAAATGCTACAAAGTATGCGATTTGGGGTGAAACTGAGAAAGCGTTTTATCAAATAGGGTAGGACGATTCCGACGACTACACACCACCACTAAAGTATCAAATCTCGTAGTGGAAATGTGGGTGGAAAATTGTCTAAGCTGGGTAAAGTATTGTATGCATTCAATTAGGATTAAGTTCGTATTGTTCACCAATCTTCCTTTACACTCGTTCTTTATTGTGGTGACAGCATAAGACTATTCTATCAAATCTGTTCTGATTATCTGGCTAAGGCCTCATTCCTTGACGCGCTCCAGATAAGTAAACGTGCTGAAACCTGTAACAAGGCCATGCAGAACCTGGATGAGGTTTTTTTTTATAATCGCGTGACGGAAGATAAGACAGTAAAGAGCACAAAGAAGGGCGGACAAGTTTATGTAACACCGGCTTGCCGTCCAATAATGCGGCATGACCAACAATAATATTAACGGAAATTATGCTTTACTAATTGAGTGCTGGAAAAACAGTCCATGTAGAGTATTACATATTAACATCATGGCTTGCTGGCCAAGCTTCAATTGGCTATAGTATAAATCTCTAGTCTAATAAAAGCAATACCACTGGCAATTTCATTTGAACCAGAAAGTCTTTGGATGCAGTTGTTTTCTAGTAACGTATGACAGTAATTATCTGTAATAGGCAAAGGCGAAAATATGGACTTGTAGAAACAGGTAAAGTATAAGCGTTCTTTAAGAAGTAGTTACAAATGGACTAGACACGTTAAGAAACCTGGTTAAGCTTTGCATAATAGGAACAAATATAACGTGAGAGATCTTCAATATCCACTAACATGGAATCTTGCTCCATGTGCAGATCGTCACGCATCATAAGGACATCCACCAAGTCCTTATTTAAAGCTATAATGAAAGTGCGTTAAATACCAATTTTTAACGTTTTAAGTCTAACGAATCCTGAACATACCTTCAATTTGACTATGCAGATCATTAACCACGATCTGTAGCTGCGCAACATTCAGCTCGGACAGAATTCGACGGTTCATTCTTCGCCTGTCTGGCGGAAAAAGTACACCAGCCTGTATACATAGCTTGTTAACTACTGCCACGGGCAAGGGAGTGATTGTTGATTACTTTTTCCAAACTAACCCTAACCATTTCGCTTATAGGACTTTTCTTCCTGTGTTCCCTTTCCAGCTTTATTTCCAACCGGGCCATTTCTTTTGCTTGTTGAAGCGCTGTACGAACTTCACGCTGAAGACGAGCTTGTTGATTGGCAAAGTTTTCTGGAAACGTGAAAAGGCGTTGCGTATTCTGAAGTCCTGTCATGGCCGTTCGGTTTGCGACCGGGGTTTTTAAAGGAAGTGGCTTAACTTCGTCATTAAATGTCATGTCGCCCTTAAGTTAGACACGAAAGAAGTAACATACACATAAAACTTAATAACAACTTACTTCAGAAAGTCTGCTATTACAGTGCATGTCTTCAGTACTGTAATTGCTATTGTGTCGTTCCATTTCGCACGCCGTTTCGTTCATGAAACAAATCTGAAGCTTCATTCCTAATAATGGACGACGTTAAGAATTTCAGCCAGTATACAAACACCATCACAAGATCTCATCGTGCTATGCTGGAGAGAAAAAAGATATACTTATTCTGTCGAGTTACGCGACAGCAGATAATTAAACGAAAAGTGATAAGGCGACATTCTATGTTCATCAAATGGAAATTAACTCGCGTAAAGGTCGCTCCTATATACTAAAAAAACTAACCTCATTAACCGCTTCTATAAATCTTCGTGAAAGGCTAAAATAGGATTCGGTTGTTATCTAGCAACTGAACACTCTTGTGCACGCTGAGTGCTACAAAAAGAACACAGGTATTCTAATGGCTCTAAGCACACCGTACACCGCTCTTTATCTATCATCTTTACCTAGCGAACCTAACTAGTTACCCTTACCTAGGTCAAACCTACCATAATTCCCAAACCTAGCCTACAATTAAATATTTTGTTTAGGAAAGCGGAAGACGATAATGTGTCACTTCGCACACAGTTCGTCTAAAACCAACAAAATATTTGATTTCAGGTAAATGAAAATAGTTTGGGGTTTCTAGCAAATGACCTTTGTATGTAATGCACTGGTTTCGCAGCACTATAAGAATTACTCAATACGGTAACCTGATACGTTAGAGGTAGATGTGGGCGTATGACAGGAGAATATTGAGTTACTCGTGTTCAATTCCAGGCTAAGTTTGTAACAAGCTTAGTACGTTAACGGCTGCTACGACTTGATTTGCAAAAGAAACTGAGAAATTCCCGCAACTTTATTGGCTACGCACGAGGTGGCCTACATTTATCATTCAGCTTTCGATATTTCTTTCTTAACGTCGATCTCGCCGTAAGCGAAAACGGTCACACAACGGCCCTAACATTAAATATACGGCAAAAGTACAAATGAATTTTATTCACTTAAACTGCTTCTTAAGGCCCCGGTATACACAAACCTCTTATGGACGAATAACACGGGGAACTCTAAAAAAGGCTTCTGCGTAATGCTTAAGTACATTTCAAATCAATGCTTGCAGTAAAGTTTTCTTAATTGATATCTAGTGCCTATGTTTGAGATCTTTTGAAAATATGTTTTTATTTAATTTAAAAACTGTAGGTGAATTTTTGCCAATTTTGAAATACTTGAAAAAATAAAATCTGGGTAACAGGAGCACTAGATATCTTCTCCCAACATTTTTTTGTGAAAAGACGATTCAAATCGGACGAGTAGTTTTTACGAAATCATTACTTAAAATTTGGTAATTCTAGTAATGATATCATAAAAACCACTCGTCCGATTTGAATCCTAGTTTTACCAAAAAATGTAGAAAGAAGTTATCTTGTGCTCTTGTCAGCCAAATTTTATTTTTTGTAATATTTCAAAATTTTCAAAAATTCACCTACAGTTTTTAAATTTAATAAAAACATATTTTCAAAAGATCTCAAACATAGGCACTAGATATCAATTAAGACAAGTTTACTGCAAGCATTGATTTGAAATATACTAAAGCACTACGCAGAAGCCTTTTTTAGAGCTCCCCGTGTTATTCGTCCGTAAGAGGTTTGTGTATACCGGGGCCTTAAGATTTCAATTTTGTTTACTCTCTTGCTTCTTCATATGACTTCTGAATAGCATGCTTTCATCTCTGCCTTTTCAAATTAAAGTTATAAAAAAACGAACCGTTCTGAAGCCTGGAATGGAGGCTAGATTTTCGCCCAAATCGCTCGTTCACTTGGTCTTTAAGCTCCAGGCCCATTGCCAATCGCTGACGTATTTCATCGCGATCCCTTTTCTGCAAACACATCCATCATAAAACGTAATCAAAAAGATAACCAAATAGGTCTAGATTAACATTTTCACAATTGTACTTACGTTCTCGACAATGTACTTACATTTAGGTTTTTATCTACGCGAGAACTTGGAAGATCAAATTGGACGGCCATGAAGCAAGAATCGATGCGAAGAATTATATCTGCTTCCGTCTTTTCTACCACTACGCTGGAATGAACTTCCCACAAGCAGTACTATGCCTAATGACAATTAAGGCAATCGAGTCGTCTTCTATTTTAACGTAAAAACGCAAAGGAGGAGCTTACGCAATGCACACTTTTCCAACTTTATATTGCTATGGTTCACTGTTATTCTTTTGTTTTTCGTCTAGAATGCGAAGTGCTTAAATGTCATCTTTGACTTATGTTGGTCTTTAAATTACAAAAAATCCGTCCCCAAAACAATACAGTTTTGCCTACTGTTGAACATTACGCCCAAGTCTAAACACTTCACATTTCTATGTATCTAAATTACAGCAATAAGCATTTCGGCGCAAAGGCAACAATTAGTAGATAGGGGTAAAAACTCGTGGGGATTATTGATTATACTCCCGTTCTGTAACATTTTGTAAAAATTGCAGCAATTACTTACCTTATTTCTACAAGAATCGAGGAACGTCTTGGGACTATGTCGCAAACCGGCCACACGTTTCTAGAATCCACAGTGGTCAGTAAGAAAATTCATTTTACCGTCAAAACACGAAAGGTTACACTTTGACGCACTTGAGCTGTCCTCAGCATCGGAACAGCGCTACGCAGTATACAACAGATGGCATAGTTTTCCTAGAGTGCTAGACTTTTGCCACCAGAGGACTTGAATCCAATTCTCCCGCTTGTTTCCAAAACACTGTCTCGACAAAAGAAAAAACATATCAAGGTGTCTAAAGAGCAAACTTTTGTGCGTAATTTATTTGCGATTACGTAACGAACAAAGAATATATTTTACTGGGAAAGAACATTATTTTAATTATAGAAAGCAATGGCGGATTTTAGCAAATATACACTAGCTTAACCATATTTGATTCCGTAAGGGTTGCTAACCTATGGCTCAAATCAATGAGACAAAAGAAAAGAGTACAAGCCACAGTATAAGGGTTATACTGTGGTACAAGTCGTTATAAATTTTGGTCCAATTTAGTTCAATTCGCACCAGATGTCCCTTCATCACATTTTACCAAACAAATAATAATAATATATTGTTGCGTAGCAATAGACTGGATGCATTAAACGAGACCGCGTAAATGGGGGGTTTACTGTATTTGTCTTCTAATATTTTATCCGTACGATATTTTCACTTATTGGACAGGTCTCGAGAACGGATTAGAATTTGTTGTCTACAAAACTTACGGAAAATAGCGTCTCGTATAAATAACGCGTCGCACAACGAAAACTTTCTTTATATACGGCCAAGGCAAAACTCGCTTTCTCGCTCGGTTCTTCAAGTTCTGCATAAAGACTTGAGACATGCACTTGGAAACAAACAGAAGAATACCGTTTTGAACTAACAACACCCATTAAATTTCCACAAAAGACAAAAATAATAATCTCGAAAAATAACGAAGAAATGCAACACGAATGACGAGGATAAAACAACAACCCACTGTGGAAATCGAAGTGTATTGAATTAAAATTGTCAAGTGTCATTTTCCTATACGCTGAACTGACCAATCTTTTTGACACATTGGGCACCTGTTGTTCTGTTTCACCCACAACTTCATACAGCAATTGTGAAAGGAATGATTGCACTCCCCCCACACGACGACGCACTCTTCTTGTTCCCTGTCATTGCGATTTTCGGCTTGGCATCTTAAACAGGCGTCTGCATCAGGCGAGATGAAACGAAACGAACATGAATGGATTATAGCGCAAGTCAAATCACACTTCAGAGATGCGAAAAAAATAACTTATCCGAATTAATCAATGTAAAAGTTAGGGGAATTTTTAGTGTCTCAATAAAAATACTTTTTTTATATACAATACATAGAAAGAGAACGGCGTGGTTATAGCCACCTTGACACCTTGTAATCTTGTGCTAAACATAATAGTGCGTTTTATCATGATCGAATTTTCTATATATGCATAGGACATATTCGAGACACAAAAGCTTTAATAATCTTTCTTGGCGGGGGGGGGGGGGAATTTTCATATCAAATTCGCATTTTAGGGGGGCTTTTGACCCCAGGTCACATAGGCCAGCCGTTTATTGCCACTGAAGCTGTATCCCCATTTCCCAGTCATCTAGAGAAGCCAAAAGGACTATAGATCCGTCATTATACTCTTAACCTGTCACTTGTCCCATACGCTTTCTACAATAATTTCTTACTTTTGCCAAACGTCATGAAGAGAAAGAAACGACTAAAAGAGGTGAAATGTATCAGCTAAAATTTAAGTAAAAATAGAACACCAATCACGTGACTAAACATCAGCTATTGTCAGTTCTTATTCATTTAATTACATTACGATTTTCTGTACGTCTTTCCTTACATAGCATTACTTATCTGGGGGACTGGATGATTCACTACAAAGGAAATTCACTACACGACCTTTTTTTTTATCAACTTTCACCAGCATTCACTAATCTCTTCCAAGTCACTACAACAGCAGCATATTGCAGCGTATTGCATTTATGTTTTTTATAGTAAATTCCAAATAGTAAATTTACACGTATTAGCAGTGTTATATTGTGTTATATTTATATAAAAGTAATATTTTTGTGTTAATACCAGTTAATAGGCGGAAAACCTAAGCGTATATTCGTAGCGTATAATGGAAAAAAGACTCAGTTCATAATATAATACAATCAAATCGATTTAGCAGAAATATAACGCTGCTAAACATATACGTTTACTATCTGAAAATTACAATAAAAAACTTAACAATTACATTGCCCGAATTACGGTGGGACGAACCATCTCTCACTCAGTGAAAGGTGGCCTGATACGAATCCTTACTGATACGAATCATCTCGCACCCATTCGTGTTAACTTAATTATAGTTACTGAACATACCCATAACTTGTACTCTGCATATGGCACACGTATCAGAAATGACGTCCCACGCCCACATGGCTACGGCATTCCAACGCTTCAACACAAACATTTTTTCTGGTTGTACATTTGAGTCTAGGGAGTTACCATCCTCCATTCTTGAAAGGGAAAAAAATCAGGTTAATTTCACAACAGGAGGACTTGCCTTTTTTTCTTGTGGGAAACAACAAATCGATTGGCGAATGCGAATAAAGTGTGAGCCGCGAATTCACATAGCTTGGTCTCTTGTGTTCTGCGTGAACCGAGCAGGGAATCATTTGCTACCTGATATACTAAAATGCATACTACAAATGCAACGGATGACAACCTCTTTAGCTGCGACAGTTTTTTACTGAAACTGGTAAAAATCTTAACATTTCACTGTCGTTAGTAAGTAGCACTTACTTTGTCCCTTTTATTTTCCCGCCTAAAGAATTTCAACTAAAAGCGTAGTTCAGTGGGAGAGCGATAGAACGGATAGTTACGAAAGCAAGTTCGCTGACACTGCCACCTATGAGTTTTCGTATGCTATATCAAGAGAGCCGTGGGAGATGTGCGGACACGGGTAACCACCGCAACATTCTCTCTAGGATATTGTACAAATGGTCACAGGAGGCGCTAATTGCAGCGCTTTGCCGCCGTACCATCTGATGGTTCATTCTCTTTTTCTAAAGTAGCACTGTTTATTCTCAATACTCCCTATTTACGTCAAGTAATGGATTAACGCGTTTTTGTTAGTGTTCTGTAAAGACATCAATTGCAGCTTCTTTTATGGTGAACCGTTTTGTGAATGTTGTCTACAGTCAAGTGAGTTACCACGTAATAGCACTTTAAAACCACTAAATGCCATACGTACGTCGCTTTGTGCTATTTTAATACAGGTAATGAGATCGTAGCCAACAAGACTGCGAATGACTTAAGTTAACTGTGACACCAGGTAATATCCTTTGCGTTCATTATGTATGGTATACTACTTACACTATATTATTGATGTTGACTAAGACATTACGGTTACGTAAAAAATGATTGATTTCGCTTCTTCTTGTATTTTCACTCGTAAAACCGTCGTGGGCAACACAAAATCGCATCTATTGCTAAAGATTTTCTGCCAGCGCACACGTTGGGCAAATGTTCACGCTCTGCATTTATATTCAAAAATTAATTTCATATTATAACAGCTCAAAAGTATGTGTTATGTTGTGACCATTCGTCCAAGGAGTTGGAGCATTGTCCTTTTGAACAATAGACGTTAACAGTCTAAGGTTTTTGTGTTTTGTGTAAATATTTATTCGCGTGTAATTGAACAAAGTCATCAAGAGTTTGCCGTAAAACTTACTGTGAATTGTACAAGTATAATAAAATGACGCGTAGTTGACCTTTTTCCATTTGGACTGGAACATGGATCTACGTAAGGAATCTAGGATTTGAGGAAACCTGTAGGAAATCAGCCGTGAGATACAATACATCAAGAGCTACTTTGCGATCATGCCAGTTGGAATGAAGATGAACACATAATAAAAGTTTACTTGAAAATGAAAATATTTTGCAATTTTTTACTTTTGCCACTTTCTCTTCTTGTTCAACTATACCAATATTCTTTTACTTTTAAGGGCGCTCCGCTGAGCAGCTGTCGCACCATCTGGAGACTCGGGATTCGGGCAAGCAAGACGAAGAACAACTTAATGAGATAGGTATGTACCTGACATGAGTAGAACCGTATTTGTCCTGCGGACTGCAGAGCGAGTTAAATTGACCTTAACGTCCTGAATAAAAAAATATATATTAAAATTGGTCAAACCGGGCATTATAAAAAGTACTCCAGAAAACGCAAATGTTAGTGCGACTTGTAAGCTTAGCTACGAACGTTGCCTCAAGTTAAATGTCTAAAACTTTTTTTAATAGTTTTTGTACGTAGAAGTGAATTTACCCTGACGTCTTTACAAGTTAGGCAGTTCTGATTACGTCACTTTTCCAACTACCTTTTGGCGCGGTTAGTTTGCATAACTGTAGTTTTGTGTATTTAAAGCTCGTCTAATGCCTGTGTTGTAATCGGTAAGTGTCTTAGACATTTTTCAAAACTTAAACTCAGAATTTTTGTTAGGTTCAGTTAATAACGCATTGCTCATGAAAAGCTCCTATATGTTTCTGGTTTCTCGCAAATTAGCGTACGGAATAGTAGCTATTCCGCGTTTAAAATAAACTGGAAGAAACTTTGTTGAAAATTAAAATAACATAATCTGACAACACTTCTTATGTATTGTATTGCGCTTCTTAAAGTTAAACCATTGTAACCCTACGTTGGCACGAGCTTTAGCTCACGCCACAATAAAAAAACAAAACAATGGCAAGCGAGTGAGGACCGGAAATACTGAAAACTTACTTCGTTAAGACGAAGAAAAGCGTGTTGAAAACCTCTGTTCTTCATACCGTCCTGTGCTTACAAGCCTGCTTCTAACAAAGCATCCTCCTGTACCGAGTCCACGTGTAGGATTGTTCAAGAATGGTGTAATTCACATTGCTTCCTTCAACTGTCGCGTGATACCGCGTAGTCCTGTGTTCTTCGCAATTGTTCGGAGCAAAAATGAAAAAAAAAAATAGGAACAAAGACTAAACTCAAGTGGGGCTATTAAAAGAACCCAGTAATAAAATATATTTTTACCTGCTCTTTTATTCATATTGGTAATCATATTCCAAGACTTCCTTAACACTGTTTGTGCCAAGAGCTTACATTCTATTCCATTGCTTCTTAAAAAAATTAGAAGTATTTTTTTTTAAGAATTCGTTGAAAGAGTCTGTTAAAAAGATTCCAGTTAGTGTTCATCATTCCAGTAAACCGGGCTTCATTTAAAAATAAGGATAGTGCGAATTCATAAAATTATCCGTAACAGGAATGTAAATAACACGTAAAGTTGCAAGAGGGACTTTCCTTTTGACTGCAAGACTAAGCTACTCCAGTTTGTAAAAATAAATCAAAATAAGAGGTTGTGACTGTCGTCTTATGGGACACATTTGCTTGTGGAAAAGGACGGAAGGTCATGTTTTTTAATATTTTCACTTTGTGTTGCAGATATGCTATTGGAATATAAAGGCAGCTATGATGTTGCCGGTATTTCGTCGGAAGTTCGAAGCCGTGGCCTCGCTTTTGGGGGCAGTCGTTTGGATCATCCTCTCAGCTTCCCGTGTGGGAGCCTTTTGCCCAAGTCAGTGTCAGTGTAATGACCTACTGTTGAGGGCGTCTTGTGTATATGCAAGGCTAGACGTCGTACCTATTCTTCTGAATCCGGCCACTCAGACACTCGATCTTTCTCATAACCGCATCTCCGCAGTGCAGCAGTCTTTTGACTTTTACGTCGATCTACGATCTCTGAACCTATCACACAACGCCATTTCGAGTCTGGGACAAAAGCAACTTCAAGCGCTTCCGGAATTAAATTATCTGAATCTCAGCCATAATTTGATTCGCAGTATAGATGAATCGGGCGTATTTTCAGGATTGCCAAAGCTTCGCGTTTTAGATTTAAGTTTCAATCCGTTGGAACAAGTAGGTGTCGTTTTCGACGAGCTTAGATCCCTTGAAGTGCTTATATTGTCAAGCAACCATATAAGAGTTGTGCACAGTGACGCGTTAATGAACTTGAACAAGTTGCAAATCTTACGTCTTCGTGATAATCGATTGCAGATTCTTCCAAATTTGGGTGGTTTGTTTGAACTCCAAGAACTTGACGTCGGTGATAATTACGTAGCCGTCCTAGATGGCGGAGTGTTTGCTACGCAAACGCGTTTGAAGACCCTGAATTTACGCAATAACTCAGTGCACAGTGTTCATCCCAATGCGTTCGACGGCTTACAACAACTCCAGATTTTGGACCTGAGTTATAACCGATTGGAAAATGTCGTGGACGCCAGCTTACATCCTCTTGTGTCAGTTAAAGTTGTTGATTTATCGGGAAACTTTTTCACTGAAATTGACGGAACCTTGATTCGAAACCTGCGAACCGTAAATACTCTTATATTATCTCATAGCCCGAACTTACAAGCTGTCGTTGACAGTGGATGGAACGTTAATAACTCACTCAACAGACTTGTCCTTAGTCACAATTACAGACTTAAGTCATTTCCATCGTCTATTCTATCGAAATTGACAAACCTTAAGGAATTAAGCCTGGAATATAATTCGCTGAAAACCTTCCAGGAATGTTCTCTTTCGCAGTTGGATCATTTGGATCTAGGCGGGAATCCTTTTCATTGCAACTGTTCTGTGTTTTGGTTATGGAAACTGTATCACTCAAGCAATAACTCGCGATACGCGTTGAAGGACATAACCTGTGCGTTTCCTATAATTTTGCGCGATAGAAATTTATTCGCATTGGAGGAAAGTAAGCTGTGTCTAGAACCCAATGACATCATTCTATTGTCCCTATGTGCTGGTGTGGGTGTGATGGTTATTGTAACCTGTATTGCGCTGTGCTGCTGGAAAAAGTCGCGATCAAAAAATGAACCACTCCATTCCAGTAGGTCCCAGTTTAAAATGTTACCCTTCTCAGCATCAGTCAATTGCCATACTCAAAGTTCTACTTTGGCAGCTAACGGAGAATTTTTTTACAATACTTCCCAGTCTTCAAAGCGAGTTCCTGCCACAGCTGTGTAAATAACAAACTATGCAATTCAATAAAAAGAAACTGTTATGAATTACTACTTCTTGTGAGTAAAATTGCGACCTGTTGTAATTTTTAGTGTATGGTAGATACCATTGCTAAAATAAACGTATTATTCGCTAAAGCTGCAACAATAAACGCGTATTCGTTACACCCCAGTTATTTTGACAGTGATCATTCCCGATTGTTAGTAATCAACTCGCAGGATTTTGTGCCGTACTTGTGAATGTCGGGACACAGATCGATTCCACCATCGGGTTCAATAGTTTTGTACCAATTTAAAAACAAGTATTCAGATAGGTCGTTGATGTAAGAATACTGAAAGGCATGCGTGCTTAAGGCCCCGGTATACACAAATCTTGTATGGACGAGTAACACGGGGAGCTCTAAAAAAGGCTTCTGCGTAATGCTTTAGCATATTTCAAATCAATGCTTGCAGTAAAGTTGTCTTAATTGATATCTGGTGCCTGTGTTTGCGATCTTTTGAAAATATGTTTTTATTAAATTTAAAAACTGTAGGTGAATTTTTGCAAATTTTGAAATATTAAGAAAAATAAAATCTGGCTGACAGGAGCACAAGATAACTTCTTTGTACATTTTTCGGTAAAAATACGATTCAAATCGGACGAGTAGTTTTTACGATATCATTACAAGAATTACCAAAATTTAAGTAATGATTTCGTAAAAACTACTCGTCCGATTTGAATCGTCTTTTCACCAAAAAATGTTGGGAGAAGATATCTGTGCTCCTGTTACCCAGATGTTATTTTTTCAAGTATTTCAAAATTGGCAAAAATTCACCTAAAGTTTTTAAATTTAATAAAAACATATTTTCAAAAGATCTCAAACGTAGGCACTAAATATCAATTAAGACAACTTTACTGCAAGCATTGATTTGAAATATACTAAAGCATTACGCAGAAGCCTTTTTTAGAGTTCCCCGTGTTATTCGTCCATAAGTTCCGAAGCAAGGACTGGTGGATAGTCACCCAAACATTGTTTACCCTTCGAAGTACTCAGCCATATTCCAAGCCATATTCCAATTTTGTACAAACATATTCAGTATTCCTCAATAAAAGCGACCCAAGCAAACAGTGGCGTATCCAGGGGGGGGGTCAGGGGGTCTGGACCCCCCCCGAAATTTTTATTTTATAATGGGGAAGATAGGGAAATGACCAAGTGTCCAAAAAAATTGCATATTAAGACCCCCCCCGAAATGAAATCCTGGATACGCCACTGCAAGCAAACGTTCCTATTCTGACTACACGGTACTAGGAAACAATTAATATTTTCTTTGTAATACCTTGCTATAAGTTAAAAAAAAATTCGCCAGGGAATGGTATCGGCTACCCCTCACGCAAGTTCAGTAGCGTTACCATAGGGCTTGTGATGTTTTCCATGGAGAGTAGTAGGATACAGTAGAATGTAGAACAGATGTTTGATAAAATGTTTCCACTCTCAAAATACTGAATCTCGAAATTATACGAGACACTTTTTGGCCAGCGAGCGCCTTGGTTTTACGGTCTATCACAGTATTTTGGTTCGGGGAGTTGGAGGTGTGATAGACTTTTTTAATACTTTAGGGCGAATATTGAACTTCCTATCTAATCACCCTGATCTAAAAAGGGGTGCGGTAAGCCTGTAAACTTCCCTGGATCTGTCCCTGGGTGAGCCATAAAAGTCAAGAGCGATGCTGAGGTCCGATAGAAACACAATCACCTTTTATGAGGAGCCTATACTTCTTGTTAACTGGTTACTCTACAAGCACGTCATGATTTAGTTGACTCTACAAGACAAATATGAAGAGCGTAGGACTTTTGCTTTTTGAAAGACTCTACCTTAGAAAAAAGCAATTATTTTAGAAGAAATTGAGATAAAGTGCCCCCAATAGCTATGAAGCTTACACCTTTCTATTTTCATTAAAGTAGACACTTTTACTTGATTGTAAACTTGTTATGAAAATTCAAGCGTTAGGTTTCTTTATGGAGAACGTAAGTTTAAATCATTTCGGACCTGTGCATTATTGTCCTAGTAGTGGGACATTTGGAAAAAATAAGTAATCAGTCATCAATTTTAAGCATTTCGTTATCAGTCATCAATATATAATATTTTCTTATTCTTCGTTTTATCTCAAGTAAAATACCTGAATGGTCACTGATATTTTCTTTTGTTAAATATAAATTTTGAAATATAACTAAATTTGTCCAGTAAACGAAAAAATAATACCCCGTGACAGTTTCAATTGTATCACTTTCCTATTCCTTGCCAGACTTAGTGCTCTCTTCCGGAAACGGTCATTTACAAAGTAAAATTTATTTTTTATTTATCTCCATAAATCACTGCTTGATTTGTATCGAGCTGTTCAGGAATAACCGTAAACCTGACCAGAAAAACAAATCTAAAATATCCGCGTAAGTATTCTACATCTTTACGTAGAAAGTCGCGAAATACTGTTGGAGCATTACTTTTTCAGTAATCTCACCTGCAAGACAACAATGCTCAATTCTAATTTTTCACACTTAGATGGAGTGCATGCACTGTAAAAAAATTCTCAGTCTTATTTAACAAAACACTACCGAGTCTTACTTGACGAAGTCAGCTTTGCAAAACTCGGGAGATATATTACTGGCGCTACTGATCAATTTCCTGAATGTGAAGAAAGAAAACTGAGAAGTTTAGAAGTATGAGTTATGGAACTTATGGAACGTTTTGTTCTCATCTTAACAGGATTTTTAATTACACATGCCTTATTTCCACAGGCGTAGTCCTTACGAGTTTATCCAATGAACCTGGATACTCCTGACTACTAGGCATAATAAAATAAGTCTAATTCAGGACACTTGCTTGTGTGCACCAGAATAACTCCTTTGTTCGAAATTTGCGATTTTGCTTCGTTCTTCTTTAGTATTTGGGTAAATTAGCCACACTATCAAAATTGTGGCGGACTTCCAAACTACCATCCTTCAGCTCAATCTTGTCATTATCTCAAGTGCACCAAGACAATCCTCTCATCCGTCAATCTACTCTAAGGGTTTTCAAGACAACACTTCACGTGTCTCAACATTTTGCTGCGATTCAGGTAGGATTAGCACACCCCTTTTGCAATATCCCTGCGTCCTATATTCCCCATCGTTTAAAAGATCTGTAGACTGGGGACACCCCCACGATATTAGGCGACACCCCGCGGTGACGTGACACCCACCTTCACAAGCCCAGGTCTACTCCATCGAGTCCACGCTCGATATTTGGGACCTTCCCTTTTCTTGTGGTGTTCCATTTCCTCTAGGCACTGTACTCCAGTTTGCTGCGTTGAGAGAGTGAAACGTTCGCCACGCATCGTACTAAAATTATGCGCCCTTTCTGACACCAAAACCGTCCAATAGCTGTTGAGAGATTTAATTAACGTGTGCACCTGACGTAGGCAAAACTTAGCCCGAGACTTGAAAATATGCATTCACTTGTTCTCAAAGCGCCATAGTCCAAATATATTGTACAACCTCGAAACGCGCTGCTAACCAATGATCGTAAACTTTACAGCCTCGCAGCATTACACGAACCTATAAGTGCATTCTCTTATTGATGCTAACGTAATTGTCATCCTTTGAAAGGATTGAATAAGGAAAATGTCACCAAGCTTTTTGTAATTACATGTACTATTTTGAATTCTATTATGAACTCTGTCTTGTTGCAGCTCGACTATATTCATGAGTTAAGAGTTTCAGTATCGTAAGAGAGCGTCCTATACACTATAAAAGCAACACTAAATGTGATGTTCCAGGTGTCGTAATTGTCACAAAATGTAGATAGTAAACACGGGTAAATTCACTTCTAGAAAGTGCCATTTGGACGTTTGTCTCGTGGTCCTTGTGCATACAGATCAAAAGTTTTCTGTAAACCTGACCATTTCTGAGTGAATCAAACCTAAATTGCCCTCCTTGTAAAATAGTTGAACTATTTCCCGAAAGGCATAGCATTGAACTTTGAACGATACACGTGGATCTGGTCAGGTACTGTGTCAACATTTGCGAAAGGCTAAAAGGGACTATTGCTGTACTATAAGATCAATTCTTGTTTCAACTGCCGTTACAGGGTGAAGTCACTCGGGAAGGTGATTTTCAGCATACCATTACCGCCGAATTTGACCGTCGATTTTTAAGGGTTTTCCAGTACCTAAGAAAATGTCGCGAGTGCATAGGTAACTGACCTTTTGGGTTGTCCTGTCGCACATTGTAGGGTATAAACATTATTTCACTGCAGCTCAACGTTAAGCCCCTAAGTTTACTATGCTCTGCCACGTACACTTGTTGTGTCTTTAAGTCAAGGCCACTTACCATGTTGCTGACCTGTAGGTAGAGCAACTGCTAACGTAACAATGCAGCATTCTTAACTGGGGGGTTGTTCTAAGCACTTACGAGATATAACTGAATAAAGTTCGTTCAACTTGGCGTGCCAAGTATGTCCGAAAGTAATTATTGTTGCCATTTTGGGTATTTATCCATTTTGCTCGTTCGAAATTTTTAATTTGCACCGCAGGTTAATTGCATATCACATTTTCCCGGATTTCCTTTCCGTGTTCTCAATTTTTTTCCTAAAAACTTGCACATTTCATGTGGACTACAAGGTGTGTACACTATATTGGGATGAACAAGAAAAGAAAAAAGAGTTCGAAAGCGAGTTCCTTCTTGTACCAGGCACGGCCGAACCGACCAAACAATCAAGACGGCTATGACCAGATAAGGTCACTCGGCCAAAGGGGATGCCTGAAACACGGAAGCTTTGTCAACTTCAATGGAGCTTGACCTTATACTCGAGGTTTCAAGGTTCTTCGAAATGGGATAAGTGTATCTGGGGTGGTGACTAACGGACACCTGAGTAGTTTCCGTGTGCGTCGTTTACGTAGTATCGAAAAAATAAATTTAAAAAATATGGCTGGCTTCACTGGTGATGCTTTGCAATCTTGGTGACCTGTTACACAAACAAGACAGAAAGAACCGGTTTCTGACAGGTCTGGAGACCTGCTTTATTGACTCCTATTAGCAGAGAGGTCATGAAAAGGGAAATCCTAGGTGTCCAGATACGATTTTGTTTCCAGATCAAACCGCTTTTACCTTTACGACTACTTACACAGAAGAGTTTCCCCGAATAATGCGTAAATAACAAACATGTCAATTTCGGTTCGGCGTAAATTTCTTGCTTGTTGTGTAGGTCTTCCTTGCTTATCTCTGAAATGTTTGCCAACACTATGATCCGAAAACAAAGTGGTACACTGTACTGGACTTTCTTTAGAGTAACTAAAAGATAACCTACTCGTGACGTATTACAATATGACGCGTTCCGTCAAAGCTTCTCTTCGGACACCAATTTTGCACAAATTAAGAAATAACTGTGTCCAAACTCGTATTTTTCTATAACTTACTATCTTAGGCATATAATTCTGGTCCAGTCTACATGATTCTACTTAATTTTAAATGGATGCATCTTGAGACCGCCGTGGGCTTCCAAAGTAGACGGATCTCATTTACTACCCCCGCCTCCCCCCCCCCCCCCAAAAAAAAAGAAATGAATCTAGAACTCAAAGGAATGAACAAATAATATTTGAAATTTGCAAACCTGATATTGTCTCTAAAATGCTAATAGATATTTTCCGTAAAAAAAAACATAACAGATAAAACTTGTAAACAATTCGGTTGATATGTTCCATTAAGGTTAAGAAGAAATCGAATGGCTTTTACTACATAAAGAAAAAAATATATATTGCGTGCATACAAATCCAGTGTCATTAAAGCCAGTTTTTCAACGTCCAAAGTCAAAGGACGCAACTTCCCTTAATTTAGCTGTAAGTTCACTAGAATCAGCAAAGGAAATGGATCCCTAAAACACAATGAAGCTGCAGGTCTTATAAATGACAAGCTAACATTCTTTGGCTTCAACGTATTTCCTACAGGAGTAAGGAGTACACACCCGAAATCACTTCTGGGGTCAGAAATCTGTTCCCGGATTTTGAAACAATGAGAGAGGTTGGCTAAGCCAATGAGCATATAGCAGACGTTTGATGAGGGCAGAATACCCTTTGCTCCTCCAATCTTTGCTGGTTTGCTACAGGCTTTCCGCACTACCTCTAACCTCGCGAATATAAAAGGTGTCAGCAAGGTAAATCTCGACCATCAGTACGCTAGAACATCCACGAAAGCAGGTGTAGCTAGTCGAGCAAAAGACTTGAGCAGAGTGCATCGTATTTCCGTTGACTTTCCGCAGTTATATTCCCAGAGCGGTTTAGTCTATCCAGTCTCTACGTGTGCAGCAAATTGTACAGGTTACGACGCTACACGTCGTTAACCTATCTGCAGGTAAAGGCGTAAACTTGCTGTTATACTCTTTGTAAGCAAATTACTAGCCAGCATTCTTATCTCTAAACGTAAATGTGGGGCGCAAGTTTTGTCAGCGTGCCTATTTGCAAGCACTGGCTCATGTCAAGGTTACGTAGGCAAGGTCACTCAAATTATCAGTGAACCTAGGCTAAGATGCCGAGGTTCACGGCTAATAAGATTGACCTTTCTTAGTAATTGTAAAAGGAAAGTGCCTTAACGCAACTTACATTCTGGTACGATTTATTCGTCACTTGTCATTTTTAATAATATTTTTGTTCAATGCTTCTAATTGCTTCTAATATTTTTGCTCCTAACCCGCAAATTACGAGTTAGAAGCAAAAGCTAAAACCCAAGAGATGCATGAGACAGTGACCTGCTTTCATAGCGTAACAGACATGAAGTAGCTGTTCGTCTAATTCACTCTTCAACCGAAATGGTTCTCCTGCCTTCCAGTAGTACAACCATGGTTATCGTTGAAATCAGCCACGATGAAACCTTTGCAGCTTCCGGCTCTCCCGTCCCAAACAAATCACACATTGAAGATGGTCTTACCAGCGGTGACAGTGGGTGCGAATCAAGCAGTCTCGAAAATTCTCCCTCTAGTTCACGAAGACCTACAAGACCCCCGACGCCGATTCACCCTGCCCAAGACATCCCTTTATATTCCGTGGTTAGTCCTGCAACTGTAATTCCTACCTTACCCAATGCAGACTCCACGGCACATCTACTGAACGAAGTTCAAGATGAAAATCTTCCCCCAACGCCGAAGCAAAGCAACAAAAAGTTTACCAAGACCCAGTGTGAAGCAATCGAGGCGACCAGCAATACCATTAACCTAACAAAAAGCACTGAGCCCATCCATGGTCTTGACAATCTATCACTCGATTTTGAAGAGATTTCGATGGCCAAAAAGTGCCCCGAAAAATGGGAAATCCAAGAACAAAGCGAATCGGATGATAGCGGCTTCGACCCTATCGAATTCAATGAGGGTGGCTCACGGAAAACCGAGGGCAAGTTAGCCCCTCAAGTACTAGCCGCTCTCGCTTTGGCTATTGCGGCCATGATAGAGGGATACTCTTCTGGTTACACCTCGCCGGCATTAGCTTCTATGAGTCAGAATGATAGCCACATCCAAATTACAGAGCACGAGGTATAACAATTACATTTTGGTTAACCCTTAGATGAGCTTGCTTTTTTTCTACAGTCGTCATGGGTAGGCTCCCTGATGCCGCTCACCGCTTTACTTGGCGGTGTAATTGGAGGCACGTTGATCGACAAAGTTGGCCGCAAGGCAACCATTATGGCTACAGCAATTCCTTATATTATTTGTAAGTTCTTCGCACGTGGGCCTTACAGCACATTACTAATCTGTCTCTTGTAGCTTGGTTATTTATTGCCTTTGCCCATAATTTGCCAATGGTATATGCGGGAAGGGCTATTCAAGGGTTATGCGTCGGTCTCACCACTCTGTGTCTTCCGGTATTCTTAAGTGAAGCTGTGCAACCTGAATGGCGAGGAACCTTAGGATTACTACCCACGACGGTTGGAAACACAGGTAATGTATAAGACAACAAATACATGAAGATAACGATATATAGGTTAGGCACTGTAACATTAGTGGTCTTTTATTTTCACAGGCATTCTCATGTGTTACGTACTGGGCACGTACCTAGACTGGAAAATTTTAGCTGCCTTAGGCGCTTGTCTTCCAGTCCCGTTTCTAGTCTGTATGTGGTTTGTGCCTGAGACTCCACGCTGGTACATTTCCAAACGTAAGTTGACTAACTTTTCACGATGTTGGCTTCTTAACATAAACGCGTCTCCCATTCTTTAGATCGGCACGAAGAAGCAAGAGTTGCGCTGCAATGGCTGCGTGGATCCGGTACGGATGTCAGCCATGAGTTGGCCGACATACAACAATCCTACGCCAAATCTTCCCAAACCCAGGCGAGGCTCAAAGACCTTTTCCAGATGAAATACTTGCGACCACTCATGATTTCGCTGGGCCTGATGTTCTTCCAACAGATGTCTGGAGTCAACGCTATTATTTTCTACACTGTCAGTATTTTTGAAAAGTCAGGCGGGAGTATCGATAGCAACTTGTCAGCTATCATTGTGGGCCTGGCCAATTTTTTTGCCACTCTCGGGTCAAATCTCGTCATTGATCGTGTTGGTCGCAAGCTTTTGCTCAACTTGTCAGGTTTCTTCATGGGTCTTAGCTTGACTGTGCTCGGAATCTTTTTCTATTTGCAAATGAATGAGCACGATTTGTCGAATTTTGGATGGCTGCCTCTGGCCACGTTCATGGTGTATATTATAGCTTTTTCTGTCGGTTACGGTCCCATTCCTTGGCTCATGATGGGCGAGATCTTTCCAAGCCAAGTACGAGGATCCGCAGCGTCCTTTGCCACGGCTTTTAACTGGACCTGCAGTTTTGCCGTAACCAAATCATTTACCGACATCATTGATGGTCTAGGTGCACACGGTGCTTTCTACTTTTTCGGAGCCATCTGTTTGTCAAGTGTTGCATTTGTAACCTTTTTTGTTCCCGAGACAAAAGGACATAGTTTAGAGGATATTGAAATACGCATGATGGAGAAACGAGTACGAAAGAAGGATCGTCATGCAAATTTGGAAAAAGTAATGATAACCAAGCTTTAAATGTTACGCATGTCTTGCAAACGTTATCATTCAGGGTCGCTGAGGCTAATCTCAAAACAGATGTGATGGTAACTCGTGTGTGCGTGAAAGATGAGTGTAATGTTATGTGTGTTTGGTATTATAATTTGCTCAATAAAGATTATACTTTCCTCTTGTAAATCTGTTGTTCTTTGCGAATAAGGCTTGTTCCTAGGTCTACATTACGTTTAGGTGCTTCAGCTGAAATCAATGATTTCCTAGCAAAACAAAATCCTGTTTATGAAATATGCACAAAGGACAAGGCTGAAGAATGTGTTTCTATGGCTATTATAATGGCTAATAACGTCAATTATAGTATTGAAATAGTTATTAAAATAGAATTTCAACTGTCCGTTATTTGATAACACCTTTTCGTTTTTCAAATTTTACCGACGACAACCAACATTTTTACCGACTTTCTGAACAATTACTGAGGTGTTGGTGCACCCCCCCCCCTCGCGACGCCCCTGCTTACAGGTAAAAACTAATCCAATAAAAAAATAAAATAAAAAATTATTAAGCACTGCTGCAAACAACTCCTCCTTTTCACGGGTATACGATGTAAGCTGTAGCTCTGTCGGTACTTCTTTAGTTATTCGACAAAACCTCAGCTTCCCTTAACCACATCTACAGGTATTGAAAACTTTGTAAGGTTAATCTCTCACTCAGGATCACTCAGGAACAGAAATTCAACTGAACCTGGATTGATAGAGGAAGAGAATTTTACTGAGCTATCTTTTGTGTAATATATCACCGAATTACAAGAGCTCAGAATGAATGTAACATCATCCGGAAAATTTGCTACTTTTTTATTGGCAAGGTCACGATAAAGCAGCAAATAAAAACAGGCTTATTAATCAGTCATCGGCAATTTTTGCAGACCCCATCGAATAAGACCATAGGCCAGAATGTTTAATGATCATAAAAACAAACGCAACTACTCGGGGGTATAAGGGATAATAGAACAGAAAGAACGAAATGGTATTCCAAGGCCTTATCCTTTACGGACAGGAAAGCGGGAAGTTGTCGGCATGGCGATGACAACAACGACACTATAGAAATGGTTTCACACAATAAAATGCACATGTCAAATCGCAATTCTCGCTATGGCAAACCATTCCAGCTCATTTCAATGGCCTTTCGCTGCTTCTTTGGCAGCAACAATCAGCGGGTATAGCGAAGCTAAAGGGCGAGCTAACTTCAAAAAGGAGTGCTAGAAAGACGTCACATATTAAGCCTCCTATGTCAAAAAATTAACTTTCAAATTTACCTTCAAAAGCTCATTGGCCATAGCTCGTTTTTCAACGTCCACTTCCAGACACTTATCCAAAAAATCCTGAAACACTAGCGACAGCTTGTCTTTGTCTTTAATTTCTGGCTTGCCATTCGTCGCTATTAGGTACAGTGCCTACATTCGACATGCGTTAATCAGCTTTCTTTTCCTTTAATCATCCGGTTACATACTCGTAAAGGATTTTCGTTTAGATAAGGTGGTTCCCCATCTATCATCTCAATGGCCATGATTCCCAAAGACCAAACGTCTACTTTGGGACCGTACTGTTTTCTTGTTACTACTTCGGGCGCCATCCAATACGGTGTTCCCACCATTGTCGTTCGTTTCGACTGTTCCGGTGAAATTTGCGCGCAGAAACCGAAGTCGGCTGTTTGTAGAACGCAAATGATACAATAATCAGTTACACAGTAAATTGTCGTCCGAGACGGACACTTGCGAAAGAGTATAAAATACTTACTTAACTTTACCGAACCATCCATACCGAGAAGAATATTATCTGACTTGATATCTCGGTGAATAACGTGATTCTTATGTAAAAACTCTAAGGCCTGAAGCACTTCTCGACAAACAGCTGCAATCTGGCCTTCATCCATGCATGTTTCTGTTACCACATCAGTCAAAGAGCCACCGGGCAAATATTCCATGACCACCCAAAGTTCTTCGCCCACAAGGTAAGAATCGAGGTAGTTAACGACATTTGGATGCTTGTTTTCTCGCATGACTAAAATTTCATTTATGATAAGCTCCTTCTTAGGCTGCTGGGACAGGTTCATTTGCTTTATAGCTACTTCCATTCCCGTAGCTGTCTCCACAGCAGTATAAACAGTGCCAGATGCCCTGGAAAGGGAGAAAACAAAAATCAAGCACACGTGGAAGGAAAAGAGTAACTCCTTCATGAGTTCGAAATGACAGAACAAACTTACTATCTGCCTTAACTTAACTATACACATCTTGAAAAATAATGAGCTATATATTTGACCGTGGGTCTTTGAATAAAATAAACTCACCCTTGTCCGATTTTTTCCAATTTGGTATATTTGCGATTTGGATCTCCTACACTTACAATGGTGCGTAATCGATCCAAAATTTCTTCATCCGTCATCTTTTTCTTTCTTTGGCGTTCCGCAGGGGTAGGAACTGCTCCCGGAGTCCCATTAGTCCCTGGTGCAGGCGCAGAAGCTGTGGTGACGGGAGCAGTCGGTGTTGTAGGTGGTGCAGTAGTATTTTGATTTCGATCTAATGCATAGGCACCATTGGTTGTGACTTCCTCTTCCACTGGTTTTGTATACTGAAACAAGAAAGAGTTACGAGGTGAGTCAAAACGACAATTTTTAAGTCACATTCGACTTACGATAGATTTCGTTCTCTCTGGTCGCGCGGCAACAGGAGGGGGAGGCGCTTCAGTTTCAACTTCATCGGGCGCCTCGATTTCCTCATCGCCAGCTTCCATAATTTCCCCAGCTTCTTCATTGCTGTTCCTCGTCTCTGTATCAGGCGTGGACGAAGGCGAAGATGAAGATATGGTTAAAGGCGGTCCAAGCGATGAATGTGATGGAGGGTGAGAAGGTGACGGCGAAGAAGAGGCCCCTCCACTAAGAACCACGGAGACGTTCACGTTAGCTGCTAAGGAATCGGCCAAGTATGACGGGCGGGGATACGCATCTAAATCAACACGAAATGGTTAATGCAAACTAATCTAAGGCTAAAACAAATCTGAACTTGAAAACACTTGACAATATTACCTGATATTTTCTGGACAGCCGTCATATACTTCGTTTCCGGCTCTTTTTTGGAGGACGCATCGTACCAGTTCAATACATCCAATACGGCCTGAGGATTTTTCTTTTGTTCTTGCTTGCTGATGTTAGAACTGACTAATAACTTGGTCCACGCTTCCGGCATTCCCTAGCAAATATTCATTATTTTATTGACAATAATCCAGAAAGTAATTTCGAATGAAAAGGAATGACACAGAAGCCAAACCTAGTTAAGCTAACAAAGTCAACACAGCGGTGACAAGGCGAACACTGTGTTAAGCGATATGCCAAGTAACTAAGAATGTATTCCTGTGTACTTGAGTACTTACTCCGTACTGCTGCTTGCAACGAAAGAAAAAGCGAATTAAGCACTTTTATTGCCAGAACCTGTCATACTGAACGCATAGTAGGTCAGAAGCCATGCATGCGCATAAAATAAGACACACACAAGGTTTGTGATGTGTTTATAAATGGAAAAGACGTAAGTTAGGTGAGATGGTAAGTGTAAGAACTTACTGTGAACTCTCCCGTAACAGGATCGAATCCTACGTGGACGGTGTGTTCAAAATTAGTTGGATATGATATATTAGGTTTTTCATTCTCTCTTGGTTTCTTATGATGTGACTTGACTTTCAGCGTCCTTTTCTTTCTTTCATCAGCATCTGGTTCCTTGGGTAGAGGTTTCATGTCCACAGGTAAAATCGGCTTAGAATCAGCTCTATAGCGCGGTCTCCGATAATTAACACTCTTTTTGGATTGTACACGCCTATACTAACCTTCTCTCAGACCTGTTGCTTGTAAGTCGGACAGGAGGGGCTGGTGGCTTGTCTTCTTCGTCCGACATTGTATTTCCGTCAAAGCCTGATCCTTGGCAGAGGATAAGGGAAAGCTAAATCTATTCAAAGTAAACAAGAACAACACACGTTAACGAGGAACACTACAATTAATACAGCGAGTAATCTTCACGCATACAGAAACAATAGAATTCAGATTATGTCGAATAAGTTCTACTACAATAGATCTTGCAATTTGTGTTTGTAAACTCGTTGACAATTGTGTCATCGTGACCAGCCCATTCACAAAGTTTCCGCCTTACGTATGAAAGGTTGCCTAGAATGCAGTTATTTACTTACTTAGACTTTCAAAAGTTGAATCTATGTTCTCACTTTTTCAAGTTCATTTAGCACGTCATTTAGATAGTCAATTATTTGTTTCCGAATAGACGAAACAACACACCTTACTGAAGGTCGAATTAATACAATTTACTAAACGTCAATGTACCATCCATGACGGAACTTAGCAAGTAGCTATCAGTACCGTTTTAAGGCATCTCCGAAAAATAGCAAAGGTATGCGCGCTCTAGGGGAAATTCGAGTACACGGAGCGGGAATATCAAACTGCAACAACCTATTGGTTCAGCCAACATATTACCACACTGGACGTCATTAAAAAAAAGCTGTGCAAGCCCTCATACAGGGATGGCAACCCTAGAGCAGATATCACTCTAGCCGAGGCTGGAGCCAGTATATATGTTTTACATTTTTCTAATCTTTTATAGTTTTTGTTATTTATTTTCACATTTTCCCCAACATTTTCGTACTGGAAGTGTTGTTTAGCTTAGCTACGTCAACTCATCAAAATCACCACCTTAACATTGGTTTGTCAGTTTCGATAGGCTCTATCAATGATTCTTCTGACAGTGAATCTTCTTCAACGGATTGTGCTGGACGAAAGGGAACCTCGTGAGGAGTAAGGTTCATGCTCGTGTCCTAATATATGACAAGGTTTAGATGAAGCAAAGAAACCAGCAATTAAACAAAGAAATCTATCATCACTATTATACCTCGTCGGATGGATCAGCGTTACGGGCATTGTCGATGTCACGTAGGGGCAAGAATTGGGGTGGTAACTCATCTGCCGTGTTTGTTTCCTGGAACAGTATTCAAAAAATCATTAAAGAATAAGGACCAGCGTGGCGATTTTACCTCGTCGGATAGTATCGTTACGAGCATTGCCGTCGTTAATTTGTCGCGAGAACCGGGGTAGTAATTCGTCAGCCGTATCCGTGTCCTGAAACAGTTTGAAAAACGCTTTTAAATTAAAAAGAAACCAATTATTACACAATGGAGTATATCTCGTCAGACAAATCGGCGTCGCGGGTACTGTCGTCGTTCAATAGTGGTATGTTTTGGTGCAGAGGTGCAACAATATCCTGAAAACGTTCATAATGGCAACTTTTAAAAACAAATTGTTATACATTACCTCGTTTCTTCATGAGGTCATTCGACGTAGCCTTCACTGTCAAACATTGGCGGATGCGGGGTCGGAAGAATGCCATCCGTATTTGCCACCTACGGGAAAAAAATGAAGATATTTGCAATTGTGGGTAAGCAGTATACACTACCTCGTTTTCTTGCTGGGCACATCCGGCGTAGCCTTCATCGTCAAACATTGGCAGCTAAGGGGAACGGGGCTAAAGGACGCATATCGCATATCGGGATCAGTAGCGATAGCCTACCGGGAAAGCCAATCATCCATAGAAAACCAAAGGAAGCGCGAAATACAAATACAAGAGGGAAAATTATATTAAAATACTTAGTTGCCAAAACTAATTTATTGGAACTTCTACTAAATTCGAGAGATTATTGTGTAGTTTCAAATGAACCGGTGTCAAGTTACTGAAACAAACCATAAATAAACCAATAAACCAAATGAAATTTCCGTAAACCAAAGGCCTTCAAAACAAACCATTTTTCCATTTTGGTTTGGAAAAAAACAATCTGGCAACCCTGACTCTGTGTTTTTTTTTGCCCCGAGTCCCGATTGTAGCGTTCCACTGGGAAACCTGGAGCCAGAGTGGTTGGTGAAACGCGTTCCACTGGCACAGGGCGCTCTGAGAAAAGCAAAACACGAGCAACTTTTCCAGCACTGACTTTTTTGTCAAGGCGTCGGTTTCAGAGCAGCTTTTATGCGCGCCAAGTTCAAACATAAACATAAATATTTTTTCTTTATCTCGGGAATAGTGATTTTCAGGATGATAAGCTAAAAGTGAATAGGATTGTTTATACCAAATTTAATGCGGAAAATCAAAAAAGTTAAAATACTTTTTTCGTTCATGTGAATTAATTAATACAACACCATCGTAATACGCGGTAGTTTTGGCGTGTGAAAAACAAAACAATAGTATTTTTGATACATTATCAATTTACATTATTTGCATTTTTCCACAATAGTAAAAAACTTCACGCTAGATACTCGTGATGGCTAAAAAATAAAAAAAAACACTTTTGAGTATGTACCATACAATGGCAGTCCACTGCACTTAGTTTTGCAAGTCTGTCCCACTGGGAAACATTCTGGGTGAGTGCGATGGCCTGACCCTAGTTTTCAGGGCAGAAAGTCAGGTTGCTCTAGCCAGAACCCAGGGCAGCCAGCGGAACGCGCTATTAATTTGGATCACTTCAGACTTTACATATGCATTTTGGGATGGGCGTGCTATGAATCTACGGTTCCATCACCCCTACTTCCCCGAAACATTTGGTTTGTGTGTTAGTATTTGTATTTTTTCTTCTTTTTACGGTTTTTTTATTTTATTTTTTATACTTCTTCGATTATTTTTGTTCTCTTTAAATACTCCACCAACATATTCCTTATTTTGAACTGTTATTCCGCATCAAATTCCCCAAAACCTAGCACGTTTTGTATATTAAATTCAACTCTGATTCTTTCGATTTTCGTTTTCCAGATATTTCTTTCATGTGAGTATTCCATACAGTGCATTAGTCTATGTTCTACCGTGTCATTTTGCATACCACACTTTTCGCAGTTGTTTGTGTTTTTTAGGTTAAATCTTTTTAACCACGCTCCTGTTTTTGCATGATTGCATCTCAGATACAGTAGGGCGACAGATACCCTCCTATTGGGGTGTTCTAGCCATGGTTTTGGTTTTATTCTTTTCGCAGTCTGTACGATTTGTTGTCCCGTTTTTTCTTTTAGACCTCTTAACATTCGTTGCTCCTTCTTTTCTTTGAAGGCCGTTACTATTTCCCCACTCGTCAGACTTCTTTCATTTATGCAATTGGTATCCCTCCCTAGCTTAGCTGCAAAGTCTGCTTTCTCATTACCAATTATTCCTTCGTGTCCTGGGACCCATTGTAGTTTTGTGATTCTCCCATGTCTTTTGTGCCTAATCAGTATATCTTGTATTTCCTGTACAATCCTATAATACTTCCTGTTACCGTACTTTTTTAACATCATAAGTGCTGATTTGGAATCCGTAATTATTACACTTTCTGTCGGTTCTGAGTTGTCTATCACCTTGAGAGCTTCTCTTATCCCGTATAACTCCGCAGCCACTACCGAGGAGTATTCTGGGAGTGCGAAAGCTACCATCAGGTCCT
This sequence comes from Triops cancriformis, assembly GCA_020615345.1. Taxonomy (NCBI): domain Eukaryota; kingdom Metazoa; phylum Arthropoda; class Branchiopoda; order Notostraca; family Triopsidae; genus Triops; species Triops cancriformis. The sequence continues at coordinate 123,764 of JAHZNP010000139.1, forward strand.
GGTCTTCTACGTAAATTCCGATTCCGACCTTCCCTGTTTCGTCTCTGGACCCGTCTGTATAAATTTTTCTATTGCTTTTCATACTTTCTTTCCAGGTATTCTTTTGTTGTGCTTTCTCTTCCTGCTTGGTGTCCTCTCTTTTTCCCTAATTTCGGTATATCCTCCGTAATGTTGCCTACTTCGAAGTCCCATGGGGCTTTTAAATTTCTGAATACATTTCCTGGTTCGATCTCTGGTAACCCGTATGCTTCTTGACAAAATGTTAGCTGATTATAAGTTCTGCTTGCTTTGTGATTTAAGACTCTATATACTACTTCATCTTCTTGGTAGCATTCTGACATTCTTAGTCTATATCCCACAGCTAACTCCTCCATTCTATCTCTTAATGTTATCACTCCTGTGCTGCACAACAGGACCGGTATGGGTGTGGTTTTAGTAGTTCAAGTTATTATTCTTAATGCTCTATTTTGAATAGTTTCTAATTTCCTTACTATGTTTTCGTTTGCGTCCTTGTATATAATTGCAGCGTATTCTAATTTTGCTCTCATGAATCCTTTGTATAAAGTCGTCATTGTCTTTTTGTTAGCTCCCCAGCTTGTTCCCGCCAATTTTTGAAGAATTCCTATTGCTTTTGTTCCCGTTTCTCTTAACCTATCTACGTGTTTTTTGAAGTTCAGACTTTTATCCAGAGTTACCCCTAAAAACTTTCCTGATTTTATAATTTCAATCTATCGTCCTTTCACCTTTATTTTTACCCTTTCTATCCTTTTTCTTTTTCGTGTAAATATTAAGCACTTTGTTTTTTCCGTGGCTATTTCGAAACCATTCTCGTCACACCATGCTACTGCGTCCCGTGCTGCTGCCGCTATTCTTCTAATGGCTTCTTCTAGTTTCTTGTCCCTGGTCCATGACGCGATGTCATCTACATATATAGAATGATTCATTCTACCTTGGTTGACTGGGAAATCTCCGAGCATCATATTTAGTAGCCAAGGACTTAACATTGATCCTTGGGGAATTCCCCTCCTCAGCGGTATCTTCTTTGAGGTTAACGCGCCTATGCGTACTTCTAGTGTTCTGTCTGTTATTATGCTTTGGATTGTCTGTAGAGTTTTTCCCCTGAATCCTCGTTCTCCTAGTTTGACTAGTAGTTTATTAGTCCACAATGAGTTGTAAGCCTGTTTTAAATCGAGCATTAGTAGTGCGACTGAGTCCCCAGCTTGTAAAGCTTCTTTGCTTTCTTCTTTTAGTCTGACAAGGCTGCCGACAGTGCTCCTTCCGGCTCTGAAACCTGTTTGAGTAATCGAATATAGATTGTATCTTTCACTAATCCAATTGAGTCTTCTCACTAGCATCCTTTCAAATATCTTTGCTAGGCATGAGATCAGTGATATCGGCCTGTAGGCTTCAACCTTTTCGGCGTTCTTTCCTGGTTTTAGAATTGGGATGACGATAGCGTTTTTCCAATCATGAGGGCCTATGCCTTCCTTTATTATCTGGTTGTAGAGTTCTAACAACCCTTGTTTGAAATTCTTCGGTAATCTATTTATGAGTTTATAATGTATTAAATCTTTTCCTTGGCTCGTGTTCGGCAGCTTGGATAAAACCTCCGTGAATTCCCAGCTCGTGAACGGGTTGTCGAGTTCTATCCAATTGCTGCTTTCACTGACATATTTGCTAATTTTCTGTTCCAAAATTTGGTTTTCTACCTCTCTTACGTCCGTTACCTTTTCGCCTGACTGCACGCGCGCAAAATGTTCGGCTAGTGGTCCCGCGATCTCTTCTTCTGTTGTACACTGTTTTCCATCTAATTCTAAGTTATTACTTATACCCTTACTTCTCCTTCCTTCCATGTTGCCAATTAATCTCCACACTTCTTTTGTGTTGGTGTTTCCTAAATTTTCCACATTTCCCTCCAGGTTTTTCTTTTCACATTCCGTATGATCCTTTTGCTTTTCGCCTGTGCTTTTTTGTAATCTTCTCTACACTTATCTGATGGGCAGATTTTAAATTTCCTATACAAATTTCTCGTTTCGCCAATTGCCTTGCTGCATTCTTCATTCCACCACATCTTTCTATTACCGTTCTGAGCTTTTGTTATTTTGCTTTGTCCTCTTACTTCTCCTCCTTTCAGTTTAATGTGTTTTTTGCTTACTTCCACGACGGTGTTTACGAATTTAATATATTTTTCTTCTAGGCTACCTCTTCCTGTCAGTTGTTTTATATCTATATTCTCTAGCTCCTCCGTCCAATTCTGCCAGTTTGCTTTTGCCAAGTCCCATTTGTAGGCCAAGGTCTTTCTGGTTGCTGTCATTTTTTCATCGATTACTACCAATTGTGGTACGTGGTCGCTGAGTAATACCGCACCATTTTTTACAGAGGTTCTTGTCCTTAAATCCGCTGTAACAAAGTGTAGGTCTATGGTGGAGTTTCTTCCATTTCCTCCTATGAATGTTTCGACACCTTTTTCGGTTACCAAGTGTAGTTCTTCCCACTCTTCTATAAAATCGAACAAAACACGGCCCCTGCTGTCTGTTGTCCGGCTTCCCCATAGGCTGTAGTGTGCGTTGAAATCTCCTATAAGCATCCCCCTTTCTCCCTTCCCGATTTGTTCCATATAATGCTGAAGTTCTCTTATTGTAATCTTTTGCTCATTACCCTTTTCTTGTAAATACACCCCCGCTATAAATAAATTGTTGTCTCTTTCCCCGATTTTTATACCTATACACTCAAGTGCCCCGTTGCTGAATGGATTGATTTCTATTTTGTCCCATTTAATTCCTTCTCTTATCCAAAAGAGGACCCCTACACCCCTATTTTCGTCTTGCCTGTCTAATCTGTGTTCTGTATATCCCCTTAAATTTACTCTCTCACCTTCTTTAAGCCACGTTTCGCTAATGAATATAATATCTATTGTCTTGTTTAGTTCGCTTAGGTACGCCGTCAGAGCATCCATATTTGCTCTGATGCTTCTGGCATTCCAAAAAATAATATTTATCCCTTGGCCAGCCATTTTAAAACCTCTTGTAGGACGTTCCCTTTGCCAACGAGTTCTTTGATTCCTTGCGATATCTCCTCCCAGATCTCTTCCCACTTCCCCCCTTTCAATACAACTAAAATAATTTTTTGTATTATCTTTCCCAACCAGTTCATATCTTCTCCGGACGTTCCCTCTTTTGTTTTCTCCCTTTCCGCGGTTTGTTGGTCTTCTGTGTTCTTTTCACTTGACCCTCCTTTCCGCCCAACTAGTAGTGCCCTTCTATAACTGTGGTTGTTCTCTTCTCTCGCATTTTCTGTACTTTTACTTGTGACTTCGGCTGCCTCCGTTGGGTTTTCCCCGTCCCCTACCCTGGTGGGTTCCAATCCTACTTCCTGTGTTGTACTCATATGTCCCTTTTCCTTCGGTCTGCTGTTATCCTCCCTCTGGGTCCTGCGCCCCGTCCCATTTTGTTGCTCCTTTGCTCTCCTAAAGAACTCGCAATTTCTGTCTGCTGCGGAATGTTCCTGCTTCCAGTTGGCACATCTCGGGGTTTTGCCTCTGTTAGTACATGACATCGTGGCGTGTTCATCCCCGCAGTGCCCACATCTTTCCTTGCCATTGCATACTGAACTAAAATGTCCGAATCTCTGACACTTGTAGCATCTTATGGGGCGCGGGTCGAAATGGAAGATCTTCACCCTCAAATATCCCAGCTCTAGAAGAATCCTAACGAGCGGAACTTATGCTAAATGTTCAGATATTTCAATATATAAAGTATTTTTAAAATTGTATTCTATAAAGTCACAATACAAAATACTTTTTTTGAAAAATTGTCTTTGTTATTTTTATAGTTGCAGTTTCCACCTGTGCAAATAGCTTGAACAATGCAGAGAATTAGGTCATCAAATTCTGGCTGTTCCAGTAACGCGCATTACAAACTTTTAGAGGGAAATGTATGCTGATAGGAAATTCTTTATTTGTACAAGTGTAAGATACTTGAGCAGATTACGTTATTATGTGCTTGAAGCGCATATTTTATTTATTTTAACTTCCACGTGTTAAATATAGGAGAACCATATAAGACGAGCTAGTCATAGGTGAAATTTTAGAGGGAAATGTCTAATGCTAGTGAATTCTTTATTTGTACAAGTGTCATTTGCTTGAACAGCTTACGTTATTGAGCGCTCCGAGTAGCTCATGTTATTTATTTTAACCTCCGTGTTAACCATAGGAGTACTATATAAGATGAGCTAGTCGTAGGTAAAAACAGGTTCTTTCTGAACTTATCGAACAGCGACATTATCATGAATAACAACGCTGACGATATACATAAATGTAAGTTTCCTTACTTCTGTTTCAGTTAAAAATATTAATTGTGATTTTTTCAGATTTTACTCCGGACACTCCCGAGAGTCCGGAACGTTCTAACACGCCGGACGTCGATGATGTTGTAATAATTATCCCTGAGAGGGCGGTTCAGGATCGACATATGCCCCGCGTTCAGCGCAGAGGGCAACAAGAACGCTACCAACCTTACGATCCGCGACCGAGTACATCAAGCGCTGGAGCGACGGATCAGCGAGATTATTTTCTCTGGAGTTCATCAACTCCAGAGACCTGGCCTTCACCCACCTCTTCGACCAGTGTCATGTGAGACTCGTCAACCTCGACGCTGCGAGACTCGTCATCCTCGACGCTGCGAGACTCGTCAAGCTCGCCGCTGCCGACCTTACCGCTGCCAAGGCCCCCGCGCTCGCAACGCATCACAATACCGCCGGCAAACGCAGTGGCTGCCGAGCTGGAGGATTGGGAACCTGTCATCGAGTTCCCCAACGCGAGCTTTTTGTCGGAAGCAAATTGCTTTTCGCGAATCCGTCCGGCATATCCAGGTTTTTGCAGGGCGTGTCATGGGTTATATTACGCCTGGTTTACTGTCTCAGCTACGTGTTTCGGTGTGAGATTTAAAAACAGATCCGTAATGGGGGCGGTGTTTTATTACACTTGTAGTACGAAGATAAGCTATATCAACCAATTCGATTCATCTAGAAGATAATTTAAAATAGCTGTGTTTTTTACCTTTCACCCTATAGTTGTGTTTTTTACCTTTCACCCTGTTTAATTTTATTTTATTTTGAGTTTTGAGGGAAACCTGTTGAGATATTCCTACTGAGATATTCCCATTGCAGACAGGTGAATATGTGCTGATATAATGTACAGCAGCTGTCATCAAAACCGGCTTCTGTGCGTGTTCTTTTCGAGCTTATTTGTGTAAGATGGTTCTGTTCGCGTAAAGTGTGTGCTCTGTACGTGGATATAGGCTCGTTTGCTCGGTCAGTGTTAAACTAAAAAGTCTCACATTTGGGCTACAGTGTACTTCGTGGGAGCAAATGGTGAGGTGAGTGGGACTTTACGGTTACCACGGCGACTTTGTGAATTATTGTCGGTCTTGACTCCTCGACCCCGGCTGCTCGTTTTCCAGCGCTTGGGAACATTGTCGGGTGAGACGGTTTGGTGGCTTGCGACTAAAGCATAGGTCATTCCGTTGATATTCCGTGGTCGCAGCAGACTATTGCAAACGCACTAGACGGTTATTTTGGTAGCACGAGACTTTCCGCTGGTCTCAACGTTTCCCCGTTTTCGTAGCTTAATCCCAGCTTTCCATTCCTTCATGTCGAGTCGTTGTTCTTCCTACATTGGTCATGTGGAATCGTTCGTGGCCGGTTCTGCTCTGGGGATTGCAGGGTACGCATATAGGGTCGGAGGCAGGCTATCAAGGTGCTGGTTGCAAGTTAGTACTGGCGAGGTGTGTATTCCCAAGCAGCGGCCAAGGGCAACAATCCCAAGTAGCACACTTACCAAAAATATACGTATAGTAGACGTTCAGACGTTTGGTTTTTTACGTTTTTTCTAAGACGTAAGTTTCGAGGACATTAGCACAAGAAACGAACGTCTATTATACGGATGGAAAGAAGTTACGAAGACCTATGATAGACGTTCATAAGACGTAAAGAAACGATGAAAAACCGTATAGTATACGTTTTTTTTTTCATTGTAGCCCTTTACATAACGCAAAATAAACGTCTATCATGTGTACTTTTCAAGTGTATATAAGGTGCAAAATTAAATACGTAGAACGTATAGGAAAGGTATATTTTACGATATTCCAAAAAATATTTTACTTTGAAGAAATCGTTCATAATTTTCCCTCTCTCGGAAAGTTTGATGATCGTTGATGTCCCTTAGCAATTATTGATGACTCTTACACTATAAAGTGTTTCTTAAGTTACATTTGCCCTTAGGTTAATTACGCAAAATAATTAGTATACCCAGGATTCCCAGGATTTTTAGTATACCTAGGATACCCATGGTTTTTAGTATACCTAGGATACCCAGACCCTTACAGAATACTCCGGATTTTTTCGGGGGGGGGGGGGGTCGAACACCCCTACCCCCCCTG